>OU342743.1:350504878-350626582 GCA_910589775.1 Avena eriantha | reverse complement strand
AGTGTCATTAAAATGTGTGTTCTCTACAGAGACCACACATGGATCCACCAGTGTCATTTCATGTATGTTCTTTTCACTAACAACAACTGGAGTCATTGCATGTGTGTTCTCTTCACAATCCACACATGGATCCACCAGTGTCATTGCATTTGTGTTCTTTTTAGTAACAACAACCCTTGTCATTGCATGTGTGCTCTCTTGAGAGACCACACATGGATCCACCAGTGTCATTGCATGTGTGTTCTTTTCACTACCAACAACACGAGTCATTTTGCATGTGTATTCTTTTCACATACCACCTATGGATCCACCAGTGTCATTGAAATGTGTGTTCTCTACAGAGACCACACATGGATCCACCAGTGTCATTTCATGTATGTTCTTTTCACTAACAACAACTGGAGTCATTGCATGTGTGTTCTCTTCACAATCCACACATGGATCCACCAGTGTCATTGCATTTTTGTTCTTTTTAGTAACAACAACCCTTGTCATTGCATGTGTGCTCTCTTGAGAGACCACACATGGATCCAGTAGTGTCATTGCATGTGTGTTCTTTTCACTAACTACAACACGAGTCATTTTGCATGTGTATTCTTTTCACATACCACCTATGGATCCACCAGTGTCATTGAAATGTGTGTTCTCTACAGAGACCACACATGGATCCACCAGTTTCATTTCATGTATGTTCTTTTCACTAACAACAACTAGAGTCATTGCATGTGTGTTCTCTTCACAATCCACACATGGATCCACCAGTGTCAATGCATTTGTGTTCTTTTTAGTAACAACAACCATTTTCATTGGATGTGTGCTCTCTTGAGAGACCACACATGGATCCACCATTGTCATTGCATGTGTGTTCTTTTTACTAACAACAACAAGAGTCATTGAAATGTGTGCTCTCTTTAGAGACCACACATGGATCCACCAGTGGCATTCCATGTGTGTTCTTTTCACTAACAACAACCAGAGTCATTGCATGTGTGTTCTTTTCACATACCACATATGGATCACCAGTGTCATTGCATGTGTGCTCTTTCCATAATCCACCCATGGATCCACCAGTGTCATTGCATGTGTGTTCTTTTTATAACAACAACCAGTGTCATTGCATGTGTGCTCTCTTGAGAAGCCACACATGGATCCACAAGTGTCATTGCATGTGTGTTCTTTTTACTAACAACAACAAGAGTCATTGAAATGTGTGCTCTCTTCAGAGACCACACATGGATCCACCAGTGTCACTGCATGTGTGTTCTTTTCACTAATAACAACTAGAGTAATTTTGCATGTGTGTTCTCACATACCACCTATGGATCCACCAGTGTCATTGCATGTGTGCTCTTTTCAAAATCCACCCATGGATCCACCAGTGTCATTGCATGTGAGTTCTTTTTCGTAACAACCAGAGTCATTTTGCATGTGTGTTCTTTTCACATATCACCTATGAATCCACAAGTGTCATTGCATGTGTGTTCTTTTCACAATCCACCCATGGATCCACCAGTGTCATTGCATGTGTGTTTTTTTAGTAAGAACCAGAGTCATTTTCCATGTGTTTTCTCTTCACATACCAGCAATGGATCCACTAGTGTCATTGCATGTGTGTTCTTTTCAGTAACAACAACTAGAGTCATTGAAATGGGTGTTCTTCTCATATACCACTATGGATGCACTAGTGTCATTGCATGTGTGCTCTTTTCACAATCAACCCATGGATCCACTAGTGTCATTGCATGTGTGTTCTTTTTAGTAACAACAACCAGAGTCATTTTGCATGTGTGTTCTTGTCACATACCACCTATGGATCCAGCAGTGTCATTGCATGTGTGTTCTTTTCACATACCACATATGGATCCACCAGTGTCATTGAAATGTGTGTTCTCTACAGATAACACACATGGATCCACCAGTGTCATTGCATGTGTGTTCTTTTGAGTAACAACAACCAGAGACATTTTGCATGTGTGTTCTTTTCACATACCACTATATCAATCCACCAGTGTCATTGCATGTGTGTTCTTTTCACAATCCACCCATGGATCCACCATAGTCATTGCATGTGTGTTCTTTTTAGTAACAACAACAAGAGTCATTTTGCATGTGTGTTCTTTTCATATACCACCTATGGATCCACTAGTGTCATTGCATGTGTGTTCTTTTCACTAACAACAACCAGAGTCAGTTTGCATGTGTGTTCTTTTCAGATACCACCTATGGATCCACCAGTGTCATTGCATGTGTGTTGTTTTCACAATCCACCCATGGATCCACCAGAGTCATTGCATGTGTGTTCTTTTTAGTAACAACAACCAGAGTCATTGCATGTGTGTTCTTTTCACAATCCACCCATGGATCCACCAGAGTCATGGCAAGTGTGTTCTTTTTAGTAACAACAACCAGAGTCATTTTGCATGTGTGTTCTTTTCACATACCACCTATGGATCCACCAGTGTCATTGAAATGTGTGTTCTATACAGATAACACACATGGATCCACCAGTGTCATTGCATGTGTGTTCTTTTGAGTAACAACAACCAGAGTCATTTTGCATGTGTGTTCTTTTCACATACCACTATATCAATCCACCAGTGTCATTGCATGTGTGTTCTTTTCACAATCCACCCATGGATCCACCAGAGTCATTGCATGTGTGTTCTTTTTAGTAACAACAACCAGAGTCATTTTGCATGTCTGTTCTTTTCATATACCACCTATGGATCCACTAGTGTCATTGCATGTGTGTTCTTTTCACTAACAACAACCAGAGTCATTTTGCATGTGTATTCTTTTCACATACCACCTATGGATCCACCAGTGTCATCGAAATGTGTGTTCTCTACAGAGACCACCCATGGATCCACCAGTGTCATTTCATGTATGTTCTTTTCACTAACAACAATTGGAGTCATTGCATGTGTGTGCTCTTCACAATCCACACATGGATCCACCAGTGTCATTGCATTTGTGTTCTTTTTACTAACAACAACCATTGTCAGTGCATGTGTGCTCTCTTGAGAGATCATACATGGATCCACCAGTATCATTGCATGTGTGTTCTTTTTACTAACAACAACAAGAGTTACTGAAATGTGTGCTCTCTCCAGAGACCACACATGGATCCACCAGAGTCATTGCATGTGTGATCTTTTCATTAATAACAACCAGAGTCATTGCATGTGTGTTCTTTTGACATACCACATATGGATCACCAGTGTCATTGCATGTATGCTCTTTTCACAATCCACCCATGGATCCACCAGTGTCATTGCATGTGTGTTCTTTTTAGTACCAACAACTAGAGTCATTTTGCATGTGTGTTCTTTTCACATACCACCTATGGATCCACCAGTGTCATTGCATGTGTGTTCTTTTCACAATCCACCCATGGATCCACCAGTATCATTGTATGTGTGTTCTTTTTAGTAACAACAACCAGGGTCATTTTGCATGTGTGTTCTCTTCACATACCACCTATGGATCCACCAGTGTCATTGCATGTGTTTTCTTTGTCGTGGTGGTGTCACGGCAGATGCCATGTATAGGCTAAAGGTGGGGACTAATACACGCTAGGGGAATCCAGGGAGGGATAGTGGAGTGATTCTCCATGCAAGTGCTTGTATTAATTTACTTCCAAGGTTACAAGTGCTTCCAGAGCTGTATTGGCGAGAGGAGGAAGAAGGAGCTCTCTTACTCCCACCCATAGATCTCACCTGAAACCCTAGACCAAACAGAATAACAGAAAGACCAACTCATCCACCCCTACTACTGATGCCCTAGCCCCCCTTTTATAGGGGAGGCTCGGTTTCTGCCTAGGGCATACGTGGAGGCATATTCCTAAGAATATGCCTCCACCCAAAGTGGTAAGCCGATCGGGGTGCTTTTTCCCCCGCGTCACACATGCTTTAGCTACGTGAGCCACTGCGGCGCCCTCGTCAGCTGAAACGGGCGTCGTCATGCTTGTCGGCCACGCCCCGGTGGTCCTGTCCTTGCTTGCTTCGCTCAGGCAGTGCATACCGGGGCTCCTTTTGACCAGCGAGATTCCTTCCTTCTCCTAGAAGCTTGCTGCGACCCAGATCATGGTTCATCCGGCCACACCCTTTCCTGCATACAGGTAAAACACACACTTCCGACTTACCGCTTAAGTCGGATGAGGGCTAGTTAGGAGAACGCCCCCAGGTCCGGATTACCCCGTGATTCGGCCTGCCTTGAGGCGACCCGGCCAACATCTGATTTGTCCTTGCCAAACCTCGGCTAAATCGGCCTTTATACCCCGGCGTGACCCTACCCCGGGGTATCCCCCCAACATTAGTCCCCGAAGCTGGTGTGGCCTTAGCCGCCTTGGCCGCTAAGGCCACACCAGGTTCCATTTTGTGCCCCTGTCATTGTTGCCGAGTTACCTCTGTACCTCGGACGGCTTGGATTTACGTTCCCTTCGCACATTGCAAGTTTTCACTTGCCGGCCGGGTTACCACAGCTCTATCCGGGTCTTACTTCTTTCTCTCGTACGCTAGCCCATGTGAAGGGTAATCATTATGTCGTCTTATTTTAAGGGACGGTACAGACCGCCGTAGTAATTGTCAGTTATCACTGCGCGCGGGTCACGTCACGCCTGCCTCCTCGTTTACCGCATCAGTGTGTCACATCACAGGACTCTCTTCGCCCTGTGGCCTTCCGTGTGGCTCCTTTCTGATTGGTCCGACCGGGTAATACACGGCCACAGCGTGTGGCCGGTCCACAGGGTGCGATCCCACTCACCCCTGATGGGAGTGGTTAAATAGCGGAGGGGTGCGTCCCTTAGGATTTTTCCCCATCCGCACCCCTCTGCCCGCTGCTATTCCTCTTCGTCTTCCTCGCGACTGCGTCGCCGCCAGCACTGCCAAAAAGCAGCATCGCCGCCGCACTTCTCCGTTCCGCCTCTATGTCACCGTCACTGCGAGGCAAATCTCCCGCTACGGGTCCTCGTCAATCCAAGCCACTGTCCCCCGCCGCCTCTAGCGCCAGCGAGGGCTTCGAGGAATAGATGGCGGAAGAAGAACTCGCCATTGCTGAGCAAGAAATGGAGGAGGACGCCGCTGCTGCGGACCGTGGGGCATGGGCCGGCTCCTGGGTCTGCCAGGACGATCTGGACTGGCTCTACCGGACCAGACGCATCCCCGCCGGCGTCGCTGCTCGCCTCGCCTCTGCCGAGCTAGCTCCTTCACCCAATCCCGGGGAGTTCGTTGTGTTCCTGTCTCACTTTCAACGGGGCTTCGGACTCCCGATGAGCGATTTCTTCCATTATTGGCTCAGTACCTATCATCTCTAGCCGCACCATCTTCCAGCCAATGCCATTACTTCTCTTTCTGCCTTTGCTTCTACAATCGAAGGCTACGCCGGATTATGGCCCACGAAGGAGCTGTGGATCCGGTTTTTCGCCCTTCGTCGCAACGTTATTCCTGACATCCACACTGATCTGGAGGACAAGCGGCTCACTCAGTTCGGAGCGGCCTCCATCTCACCCCGGAGGTTCTCTGTTTTCCTGCAAAGGGTGGGCCCAGACGTTCTTTTACGTCCGGAACACGGGCACCGAAGATTTGATCCGGTTGCTCCCCTATACACCGGGTCCGCCGAACACGGATCTGTGGGACGCCATTCCCAGGAAACCTACCGCCCTGGGCAACCAAGTGAACAAACGGTTCACGGAGCTGAAAGAGCTCCGGTTGCGCAACGAGGATGCAATGATCACTTTCGTGCGCAACCGAATCTCCCCTCTCCAGAAGCGCACCCACAAGGTGTGCCATATGAGCTACGACTGCGATCCCAACCGGACTTCATCTTTCAAACTGAACAACACGGAGATCTTTCGCTGGGTTAAGGCTGTCTTCACCACTCACAAGAACTTCTCCTCTGACTGGACTTGGGGGATTGAGCATTTCTGCCGGGACCGGCTTCCTCCCGCGGTAAGTTTCATGCTGCAAACTTACCCCGGACTAATCACGTGTCTGTTATTGTTGCATTTTTGACTCGTTTGTTTACTCTTTTCCTCAGCTATTCCTTCAGCAGACGCTCGAGGACGGCACCGATCCGACCCTTAAGTGGGCACCGAACCGGGTGACTTCGGACGTGAGGAGCCGGACCAAGAGATGTTTCTCCCCATGACCGACGCCACGAAACGACCGACGGGTACCTTCTCTTCTGCTAGAGATTGGGCCGATGATGAAGATTACTCGGATATCGAGATAATTGAACCCTTTGAGGCTGTCCCCCTTTCTTTTGCTTTTCTGCCATCAGCTCATGCCGGTGGTCATATCCACGAGGATCCTCCCCTCGCTACGGACGAGCCAGTTCCGGTGGCGTCGAAGAAAAAGTGCGGGGCTGCCTCAAGCTCTTCCTCCGGACCTTCCCAGCCCATTAAAAGGCGAAAGAAGGCCCCAACACGAAGGGCTCGGAAACCCAGAGCAGCCGAAACCTCAGATGCGTAAGTCCTTCTTTCTTCTGTAACTCGTTCTTCCTTACTTCGTCGTAATTTTTCTTCTGACGTTACTTGATTTCATAGGGCTTCGGTGGAGGTCCCTCAAAGTGGATCCAGTATCTCATCACCTCTCCGGGCCAGCCCTTCACCCCGTCGTGACGATGAGTCACGTCCGCTGAGCCCTATTCCGGAGAGCTCTGCGGCCGCTCCGGGTCATCCTAGGGCGGGGGGAACTGGCCCAGCCAGAGCAACGACACCCACTACCTCGGCAACGCCACAACCAGCAGCCACTAAGGCTACCTTGACTCGAGCATTTGTTCCAGTACCAGCAGCCAAACCAGCACCAACTCCAACCTCGGCAGCAGCACCAACTCCGGCTGTGAAAACATCAGCGCCGGCACCAAGTCCAGCAACGAGAGTACTTGCGCCCAGTTCCTCTGCATCTTCCGAGTCCTCTCAACCTTGGCAGGGAAAAACCGCTGCTACGGCTTCTTCTTCCTACCAAGCCAAGGGCAAGAAAATTCAAGACACTGCCAAGCCCAGTGCTACCGAGCCTGGGCAACGCACCCTTGAGTCCATGCTCCCCAAGAAGACATCAGCGGCAAAGGACGCGCCTGCCGAGCCAACCGAAGCCCAGCAGTTGGTTCTGCACACCAGCCCCACCCTTGACTTGGTGGAGAGGAAGGAAGCACATGCTAAGGGTTTGGTGACGCCTCATATGCCCACAGGTGAACGGTACCCCCCGAGCCTGATGGAGTTTGTCATGAACTGGAACAAGGCCGAGGTAGTCCATGAATCTGATAAGGTGAATACCGCCGCCAAGGCCATTAACCTCGCTGGACGAATGATGGAGGTACGTCGTTTCTCCTTTGCACATTGTAGATAATAACCATTAGTCCCCGAGCCTCCGGGGGAGTAACCTGTTACTCGGCCGGATGCTCTTTTATAGAACTAACGTAGCTCCCTGATAACTTCGAATATGCACACACCGAAAGACGGGTTAAGTTCCACTTGGCCCGGATTTTAGTACACTTCGAACATGCACACACCTAGAGCCGGGTTAACTTCCACTTGGCCGGGATTTTAGTACACTTGGAACATGCACACACCTAGAGCCGGGTTAAGTTCCACTTGGCCTGGATTTTAGTACACTTCGAACATGCACACACCTAGAGCCAGGTTCAGTTCCACTTGGCCCGGATTTTAGTACACTTCGAACATGCACACACCTAGAGCCGGGTTAAGTTCCACTTGGCCCGGATTCTATACACTTCGAATATGCACACACCTAGAGCCGGGTTAAGTTCCACTTGGCCCGGATTTTTGTACACTTCGAACATGCACACACCTAGAGACGGGTTAAGTTCCACTTGGCCCGGATTTTAGTACACTTCGAACATGCACACACCTAGAGCCGGGTTAAATTCCACTTGGCCCGGAATTTAGTACACTTCGAACATGCACTAGGCTGACTTAAGTTTCTATATCTCTTTTAGGTGACCACCAACCACCGAAGTGCTGAATTCCAGTGCTTGTTGGATACGCACAAAAATCTTCGCACGAAACAGGCTGCACTCATCGCGGAGTACGAGAAAAGGGGTAAATTTCTTCCCAATACTTCCTCAATTTTCTTCAACTTCGCTTGCCGAACTATTCTGATTATTCAGATTCTACAGCTGGGGTGGAAGCTGAAAACAAGATAATGCGGAAGAACTTGGAGCAGATCAAGGGTACGTCCTTCTTGTCTGCTTTTACTGTGCTTTTCATCATCTTACCTCCTTGGCTCGGCAAACATTCATACCTCGGCTCTGCCGGGCCAACACACGGTTTCAGCATTGCTTGAAGAAAGTGTGCATGTGCCTGACATGATGCTGCATTTTCTCGAACAAGCAGGACAACACCAAGCCGAACTGAAGAAGAAAGATGATGAGCTCGCCCTCCTCCGGACCAAAGATGATGACATAGCCAAGCTCAAAGCTGAAATGGCTAAGAGGAAGGCGCAACACCAAACCGAGCTGAAAAGGGTTGGCCAGGACTACACCGAAGAACGCGAGCGCCTCAAACTCCAAAGTGCTAAGGACTGTGAGCTTCTTCAGGAAGCCGAAGTCAAACTTGAGTCGGCAAATGCTGAGCTCGAGCAGCTTCGGAAGAGGCGTGATGCTTGCATCAAGGAGTTGACCCGGATTCACAGTCACATCTCACGTAACTTCTTTTTCTTCATCTGCCTTATTTCTCTGAGTTACTTCATATGCCTTGTTTTCTCAACTTTGTCCTTTGCCTTGTTTCTCAGGCCACTTCCAGAGGGTACTGCCATTGCAAGTGCTGCTGTCGCCAATTTCCGCCGAGAAAGCGGTACTCCGATCGCTGCCGCGAGTGAGAGCATTCCCTTTGACATGGAGGACCTGTTGGTCAGCCTGTCGTCTCACGTGGAAATCATCAAGAACTATGGCAGGGACCTCCTCGATGTTTCAGTCTGGGTCTTCAACGCCTTCTGGCCCGCCGATGATGCTTCGGAGAGAGTCACACAGCTCGCTGAAAGGCTTTCGGAGATCGAGACCCAGCTCGACCTCTGGCGAGAATCCGCTGGGCGTGCTGCTGCCGATACCGTCCTTCACCACATTTTGACGTGGTACGAGAAGATAGATCTCAGCCTCCTCACACGCCTGCGCACCGGGTCCAAATGGACAGATGACCCGGAGTGGGTAGCTCGGCGCCAGGCTTGCGCCCACAGCCTCATCGAATATGCCCCCATTCATGAATGGACTGAGGGTCCGAGCTTCCTGGAAGCCGCAGGTGAAGGGGAAGTTGAGAACATTGAAGATGACTCGGGTGAAGACGAGGAGGACACTGCCTCGGATATCATAGAAGGCGACGATGATGCCGAACTTCCTCCTGCTGCTCCCTAAGTAAAAACACTTGAAAATTCATGAGATCCCCGGTATGCCGGGTGGAATTGTATTCCAAATACATGCGATATTTTGCTACTGAGTACTTATGCCGGATTAACTTGGGCGTAGTCCCAGAGTTTCTTTTTCTTGTTCGCTCAATCTTTTGGCTCGGATCGTGTCTACCTTGATTCGGTTTTACAACTTCCGAATCCGAGCTTGAAAAATTGTCTTAACAATATTGGGAAAGTTTTAGACTTAGCACCAAAATAAAACTGCATAATAACTTGAAAATAAACACGGGGCTAATCCGAAACAAAAACGTTAGCTCGAATAAATTCTTTTCCCTAGTCGTTTTTCATGTGCTACGCAATTCCAAACTTGTTCTCTTGCTTGCCATGAAGCCAATTCTTGTTGGATAGCAGCAAGTCGAAGAGTTAGGTTTTTGGTGCTCACACACTACTAATCCGAGTTAAGTAGAATAACTTACTCCAGCTGACGTGCAGAAAATAACAAACATTATTAAGGCAGTCCCCGAGTCACCGCTCGAGGTGCCAACATTTCATTGATATGCTCATTGCCGACATACATACCGACATATGAGATAATATGGATACATTCACTTCTTAGCTAGGTGTAGAAAGGCCGAAGTAGAGCTATGCTCCATGGTCGCTTTGATTCCTCTCCGGACCTGTCCGCCTTATTCTTTTCCTGTGGCTTTGCATCTATAAGATAGTAAGAATCATTGTGCAATGCTTTGCTCACGATGAACGGCCCTTCCCATGGGGGGATAATTTATGCATTCCAGTAGTACGTTGTACCAACCGGAGCACCAGATCGCCTTCCCGGAAGACCCGGGGGCACACTTTCCGGCTATGATAGCGTCGGAGATTTTTCTGATATATGGCGGATCTGGACAATGCCAGTTCTCTCGCTTCTTCCAGCAGATCAACATCATTTTGCCGGGCTTCTTGCACTTCGGCTTCTGTGTATTGGGTGACCCTAGGCGAATCATGCTCTATGTCGGCTCGTAACACAGCTTCTGCCCCATATACCTGAAAGAATGGCGTATAGCCCGTTGATCGATTCGGAGTTGTTCTTAAACTCCACAGTACCGCTGGTAGTTCTTCTATCCAGCACCCCGCTGATCTTTGCAGCGGCTCAATGAGCCGGGGTTTTATCCCGGATAATACTAATCCTTTGGATCTTTCCACTTGCCCGTTCGGTGCGGGGTGGGCTACCGAAGCTACGTCAAGCCAGATCCTCTTATCCCGGCAGAAACGAGCAAATGCTCCTTCCGCGAAATTTGTGCCATTATCAGTTATGATACTGTGTGGATAACCGTACCTCAAGATGATATCTTTGAGAAATGTTACGGCCATAGCTCCATCACATTTTCTTATAGGCTTTACCGCGATCCACTTCGTAAACTTGTCCACCATTACTAGAATGTGAGTCATATTTCCCATTGCTGGTTTGAATGGGCCAACCATATCCAAGCACCATATGGCAAATGGCCAAGTGATTGGGATGGTCTTGAGTTCCGACATTGGCATATGCGTCTTGGTAGCGTACCTCTGACAACCATTGCATTTTCTCACCAGATCTTCTTCTTGCTCTAAGGCATTTGGCCAGTAGAATCCGTGTTGGAAAGCTTTTGCTACCAAGGCTCGGGATGAGGCGTGACGCCCGCATTCCCCCTGATGTATATCTCGGATGATTTCAAGCCCTTCTTCTGGGTCAACACACCGCTGGAGGACATTGGTCACACTTCTTTTGTATAACTCGGAATTGATGATCGTGTAGGCCTTTGCCCTCCTCTGTGTTTGCCTGGACAACACCTCCTCAGTGGGTAACGTTCCATCCTTTAGGAATTGAAATATAGGCAGTGCCCATGCCGGTATTGGCCGCACGGGGAACACGTCCTCGTCTATCTCCATCTGATCCACCGGCATAACTTCAACCGGACCGTGCTGAGCAGTCCCCGGGTCTTGCGAAGCAGTCCCCGGGTTTTGCGAAGCAGTCCCCGGGTCAATGTCCATGGGCACAGCTCCGGATTCGGTGTCCTCCGGGACATATATTGACTCGGATTCTGGGGATGGCCTGATGGATGGTTTCTTGAGGTGCTCTAATGCTATACCCGGTGGAATTGCTTGTATGGTTGACCCGAGCTTTGACAGCATACCGGCAGCCTCATTTTCCACCCGGGGTACATGATGAAATTCGCATCCCTCAAAGTAACCAGAAATCTTCTACACATGAAATCTGTATAGTGCCATGTTTGGGTCAAGGGCGTCCCACACTCCGGACACTTGCTGCACTACCAAATCCGAGTCTCCAAAGCATATGATCCGACGTATACCAATTTCTTGTGCTACCTTGAGTCCATGCACGAGTGCTTCATACTCAACGACATTGTTTGATGCGGTAAAGTGGATCTGCAGCACATATTTCAACTGGTCCTTCTTTGGGGACGTGAGTACAACTCCGGCACCTAGCCCGGTTTTGGTTTTTGATCCGTCAAAGTGCATTCACCAATAGTTCCGATCAGGAAGCGGTGGTTCGTACTGTATCTCGGCCCAGTCCACGAAAAAATCCGCCACAGCCTGAGACTTGATGGCTTCTCTCTAGTCATATTGCGGAGCATAAGGAGCTAGCTCAATTGCCCATTTTGCAATTCTGCCGCTTGCATCCTTGTTACTCATTATCTCGGATATGGGGACCTCACATATGACCCGGATGGGATGCTCCTCAAAGTAGTGCTTCAGTTTCTTGGCGGCCATGTACATGCCATACGCCACTTTTTGATAATGTGGGTAGTTCTGCTTTGAGGTTGACAACACTTCACTCAAGTAATACACCGGCCTTTGCATCGACTTACCTTCCTCATCGCGCTCCACCACTATCACTGCACTTACAACTCGGTTGGTTGCGGCTATATAGAGCAACATTGGCTCCTTTAATAGTGGTGAGGCTCGCACTGGTGCCGTGTCTAACATTTTCTTTAGATGAGTAAAGGCTTCATCAGCCTGTGGTGTCCAAATGAACTTATCCGACTTTTTCATGAGTTTGTAAAGAGGCAAAGCCTTTTCTCCCAACCGACATACAAACCGACTTAACGAGGCCAGGCAACCTGTGAACTTCTGGACATCGTTAAGACACTTCGGCAGTTCCATTCGTTCGATGGCCCGGATTTTTGTTGGATTAACCTCGATACCTCGGCTGGAAATGAGAAAACCGAGCAATTTTCCAGCCGGGACACCGAAGGTGCATTTTTCCGGGTTAAGTTTCATCCGGAACCTCCTTAAGTTTGCGAACGTTTGCCTGATATCGTCAAGGAGCGTTTTTCTTTCCTTGGTCTTGATAACCACATCATCCACGTACACCTGTACATTTTGACCTATTTGGTCGTGCAAACATTTTTGCATACATCTCTGGTACGTTGCCCCTGCATTACGTAAACCAAACGGCATGGTGCGGTAGCAATAAGCCCCATGCGGGGTAATAAACGCAGTCTTTATTTGATCATCCGGATTCAGAGGTATCTAGTGGAAACCAGAATAAGCATCAATGAATGACAACAGTTCACATCCAATAGTTGAGTCTATGACCTGATCTATTCTTCGCAGCGGAAATGGGTCTTTTGTACACGCCTTGTTCAGGTTCGTGTAATCGATACACATGCGCCAAGCCACTGCCACGTTCAGATCATCCTTCTTCTTTTCCACTAGCACCGGATTAGACAGTCAATCCGGGTAAAGAACTTCCATGATAAATCCTCCAGCTAGCAACCGAGCTATCTCATCCCCAATGACTTTCCTCCTATCTTCGGCGAAGCGGCGGAGAGGTTGCTTCACCGGCTTGGCTCCGGGTCTCACATTCAAAGAGTGCTCGGCCAACTCACTTGGAACACCTTGGAAGTCCTGTGTGGACCAAGCAAAAATGTCCCGATTCTCATGGAGGAAGCTGATGAGCTCGCTTTCCTATTTATCGCTTAGCCCGACACCAATTGTTACGGTGCGCTCTGGGAACATGTCATCAACGGGAACCTTCTTTGTATCTTTCGTGGCCTGGAAGGAGACAGTTCCATGCGAGTTACTCAGCGCCGGCATATACTGCTACGCGGACTGAGCCAATGCCACCACCTCTTGAATTTTTCTTTTTTCCTGCGCGATCACAAGTGACTCGGCTAAGTTTGATCCGGCCGACGCACACTCCATCGAACGTCGGAAGTCCCTAGAAATGGTAATCACTCCGTTTGGTCCGAGCAATTTCATCTTCAAGTAGCTGATATGACAACTTGCCATGAACTTGTTCAGCGCTGGCCTTCCGAGCAATGCATGATACACGCTTTCTAAGTTCACCACTTCGAACTCCAGATTTTCAGTTCGGCAATTGTCCCTCGTGCCGAACAAGACATCGACCCGGACCTTACCTATGGGCTCGCAAGAAATGCCGGGCACAATGCCATGGAAAGTTGTCCTCGTGGCCTGGAGCATGTTCTTCGAGATACCCAACTTTCGCATTGTGTCCGCGTACATGATATTTATGCTACTGCCGTTGTCGATCAGTACCTTTGAGAATCTTACGTTGATGCTAGGTCCAATGAACGTAGGATCCAGCACCAACGCATACGAACCAGGGCTCGGCATGAGCTTGGGATGATCCCTAATGCTCCAGGTGATTTCCTGATCGGACCAAGGCATGTACCTCGTAACTGCCGGCATTACCGCATTCACCTCGATATGCCTACGCTGCAAGCTTTTTCTATCAGTTTCCTCTGTGGTAAATACACAGTAGCTCTGGTGATTCTCCCTGTACTCGTTTCTCCCCTCATTTCCGGGGTGCCTCTGATCCGGCTGATGCTGATTTTCTACCTGATGCACTGCATCCCTTCTTTCATTGTTATCATACCTCGGCGGAGGGGGAGGCAACATTAGCTGTTGCGTGTTCGCTCCAGATAGCAATTGCTGCCGGGGTAACTCCTGCCGAGGCTGATCATTCCGGGGTGCCTGAGCATTCCCCGAACCACCTTGCTCGATATTGCGCATCCACTCGCATTGCCTCGTCGTATGACCCGCTGGGTTGTTTGGATTTGGCGTGTGAAACTTACACGGCTGGTCCAACATCGACTCGTAAGTATACCTCGAACGGTCTTTCCTTTCTTGCCACTGCTTCTTTTGCTCCGGTGTCCAAGTTTTCTTCCCATCGTTCCTTTGAGTCCATCGGCCTCCAGTTTTCTGGCGCTGGCTACCCCCTGCTCCGGGTTGATCTTGATTCACGGCTGCCACTTAGTGCGAACCGTACCGATGGTCCGATCGATCATCTCTCCTTTTTCCTCTATAATCATTCCTCCGGGATGATCCAGATCTGTCCCTCTGATAGTACTCATCGCTTGACTCGTTTGAGGCGAGCCTTGGTTGGGTCGGGTCACCCAACGCATACGAATCTGCGATCCGGATCATCTCTGCCAACGTTGCCAGCATTTTCCGTTGCAACTTCATCCACAGCTCGCTTCCATATCTGCACCCCTGTGCAAACCATGCTATGGCCTGTGATTCTATCACGCCCTCGCATGAATTTCTCACAGTACACCACCGGGTCAAAAACTCCCAGGCTGTCTCATTGGGTCTTTGATTGCACATAGCTAGGTCTGTGGCCTATTTGGCCTTTGATACGTACTCGAAAAATTGCTGATGAACATCCTCGAAATCTATCCAGCAGTTGATGCTTCTTGGTGGCAAGTTGTTCAACCACACCCTTGCCGGGCCTTCAACATCTGGGGTACATACCGTACGACCCATCTCAGGTTGCCTATGGCAATTTTTACAGCCGTAGCATAGTTTATCAGCCAATCCTCTGGCTTGGTACTACCGTCATAGGTCTTGGTGCCCCTGGGCAGCTGAAAGTTTGGTACTGGTGGCTCTTTCATGATCCAGGGTCCAAAACATGCTGGACCCGGTGGACCTTGACATTCTATCTGTTCCGACCTATATAGTCGATCCAGTTTCAACCACGCATCGTCCAGCATCAAATCCCTACTTCCCAATCTCCACCCTATCACGTGATAGTCCGGTCTCGAGTATCCCGCATTTTCCATCTCCGAATCACCGTCGTTATACCGGTTTTGCTCTTGCGGCGCACCTTTCTGTTGCATACCTCGGTCGTCACTGTGCTCTTGCCTCGGCATGTTCCGCTCATGTGGTTGTCTTGCTCTAGCTGAATTTTGCTGCCCGGCATTGCCGTTGACAACGTTCCTTTGACCGGCATTGCCTTGGTCACGGTTACCTCGGCCAGCTTTGCCTCGGCTCACACTCCGTCGATCATCATTTTTCTACGCTTCTTTTTCTTTCCCTGCCCGTGCTGGGTCATATGGGACAATCTGTTTGTTCCGTCTGGCCGAGGTTACCACCTCCTCTCTCCTTGGACCACCATGAGGAGACGACACGGCTCCAGCGGATTTCTCCGGGTTACCCATCGCCGAATGGACGATCTTGGAGGCCCAAGCTCTCTCCGGGTTTGCCCTGAGCAGTTCCTCGTTTTGCCTATTCGCAATCCGAACCAGCTCATTAACCCGGTCTTGCTGCCTTTGCCGGGCTTCACCCGTCAGTCCCTCTAACTCGGATGCAGCTGCATCCGCCGCTCTGAGGTTCTTCGCCGGGGTACTATACCTTGGCAGCCCCACGGACAAACAGTTTTCTGATTCCTCGATTCCAACATCACCTTCTCTGTTCATCTCGCTCATGAGATTTCTCCCTTTGACTTTTACATTATCAACCTTGTTCTCTTTAGCGTACTCACGCAGCGTCATGTTCAACGACTGCTGGGCCGCGGCTATTTTCTTTGCGCCCTCAAGTATTTTCTGCCTAGTTTCTTCCAGCTCAGCCTGTGCACGAGCCGAATCTACCGCTGCTACTACAGGGTTTGCCAGGCTATCCATTGCCTCTCTCAACACGTTTCCCGGCCTCTCTAGCGGAGGACCTCTACCTTTCGTTGGGGCCTTGGGCGTCACCTCCGGATCTGGCACCGGATCCTTGCTCGCACCCGCGCCTAGCGCGGTCATCATTACCTCTGCATGGTCCGGGGAACGAGCGATACGCTCCTCGCGAGCCACAGTGTGGGGCGGTTCGCCTGCTTCAACGACGTGGCGCGGATGAACACAAGACACGTCCACCGCAACATAGACCTTGTGCGCGCCGAGCTTGAGGAAGATGTCGTTGCGCGGGAGAGGGCGCGTGCCGAACCAGCCTGCGTTGTTGCTGACGAAGTCCCGCGCTTCAAAGCGCTGAACGAGCCCGGAGACGATGCGCTCGCCGGTGGCGATGAAGTTTCCCGTCCGGATTTTGACCCCTGCTAGCGCCGCTAGCCCCACGGTGGGCGCCAACTATCGTGGTGGTGTCACGGCAGATGCCATGTATAGGCTAAAGGTGGGGACTAATACACGCTAGGGGAATCCAGGGAGGGATAGTGGAGTGATTCTCCACGCAAGTGCTTGTATTGATTTACTTCCAAGGTTACAAGTGCTCCCAGAGCTATATTGGCGAGAGGACGAAGAAGGAGCTCTCTTACTCCCATCCACAGATCTCACCTCAAACCCTAGACCAAAAAGAATAACAGAAAGACCAACTCATCCATCCCTGCTACTGAAGCCCTAGCCCCCTTTTATAGGGGAGGCTCGGTTTCTGCCTCGGGCATACGTGGAGGCATATTCCTAAGAATATGCCTCCACCCAAAGTGGTAAGCCGACCGGGGTGCTTTTTCCCCTGCATCACACATGCTTTAGCTACGTGAGCCACTGCGGCACCCTCGTCAGCTGACACGGGCGTCGTCACGCTTGTCGGCCACGCCCCGGTGGTCCTGTCCTTGCTCGCTTCGCTCAGACAGTGCGTACCGGGTCTCCTTTTGACCAGCGAGATTCCTTCCTTCTCCTAGAAGCTTGCTGCGACCCGGATGATGGTTCATCCGGCCACACCCTTTCCTGCATACAAGTAAAACACACACTTCCGACTTACCGCTTAAGTCGGATGAGGGCTAGTTAGGCGAACGCCCCCAGGTCCGGATTACCCCGTGATTCGGCCTGCCTTGAGGCGACCCGGCCAGTATCTGCTTTGGCCTTGTCGAACCTCGGCTAACTCGGCCTTTATACCCCGGCGTGACCCTACCCGGGGGTATCCCCCCAACATTCTTTTTAGTAACAACAACCAGAGTCATTGAAATGTGTGTTCTTCTGACATACCACCTATGGATCAACCAGTGTCATTTCATGTGTGTTCATTTCATAATCCACCTATGGATCCACCAGTGTCATTGCATGTGTGTTCTTTTTAGTAACAACAACCAGAGTCATTTTGCATGTGTGTTCTTCTCATATACCACCTATGGATCCAATAGTGTCATTGCATGTGTGTTCTTTTCACTAACAACAACCAGAGTCATTGCATGTGTGTTCTTTTCACTAACAACAACCAGAGTCATTGCATGTGTGTTCTTTTCACATACCACATATGGATCCACCAGTGTCATTGAAATGTGTGTTCTCTATAGAGACCACACATGGATCCACCAGTGTCATTGCATTTGTGTTCTCTTTAGTAACAACAACTAGATTTATTTTGCATGCGTGTTCTTTTCACATACCACCTATGGATCTACCAGTGTCATTGCATGTGTGTTGTTTTCACAATCCACCCATGGATCCACCAGAGTCATTGCATGTGTGTTCTTTTTAGTAAGAACAACCGGAGTCATTTTGCATGTGTGTTCTTTTCACATACCACCTATTGATCCACCAGTGTCATTACATGTGTGTTCTTTTCAATAACAACAACCAGAGTCATTTTGCATGTGTGTTCTTTTCACATACCGTATATGGATCCACCAGTGTCATTGAAATGTGTGTTCTCTACAGAGACCACACATGGATCCACCGGTGTCATTGCATGTATGTTCTTTTCACTAACAACAAGTGGAGTCATTGCATGTGTGTTCTCTTCACAATCCACACATGGATCCACCAGTGTCATTGCATGTGTGTCTTTTTATTTACAACAACCAGTGTCATTGCATGTGTGTTCTCTTCAGAGATCACACATGGATCCACCAGTGTCATTGCATGTGTGCTCTTTTCACGATCCACACATCGATCCACCAGTGTCATTGCATGTGTTTTCTTTTTAGTAACAACAACTAGAGTCATCTTGCATGTGTGTTCTTTTCACATACCACCTATGGATCCACCAGTGTCATTGAAATGTGTCCTCTCTTCAGAGACCACACATGGATCCACCAGTGTCATTGCATGTGTGTTCTTTTCAGTAACAACAACTAGATGCATTGCATGCGTGTTCTTTTCACATACCACATATGGATCCACCAGTGTTATTGGATGTGTGTTCTTTTTACTAACAACAACGAGAGTCACTGGATGTGTGTTCTCTTTAGAAACCACACATGGATCCACTAGTGTCATTGAAATGTATTATTTTGAACTACCGCCATTGGCCACAAACAATCGGGACGCAGAACTAACCAGCAACCGCTCTGGGCTTCTAGTAGACCCGATCCCTGATTGTTAGGCGCCGTTGGATCGGGGTGCGTGGACGATAGTGATGTCCTTAGCGAGGGCGATCCGCGAGAAGTCTGTTCTACGAACTGATTGGCCGTGGCAACTACGCTGGGGCTTACGTCCTTGTCTTTATCCCCTTAACCTCGGGGCCGAAAATCAGATCGTTTTCCTTCATCGCCATGGAGAGGGAGAGGCCCAAACTCAGCTTGCACGAGGCTCAGATGTTCTCCCACTACGACATACTCGCGCTACCGTTAGCGAGGCTTCCGGCCGGCTTCGAGCTCAGCTACGTCGGGGTTCATGTCATGCCGCTCTTGCGCGACAACGCGTTGGCGAGGAAAATCGAGGAGCGCCGCCGCCAGCTGTCGGAGCGGAAGAGGGCAATGGCGCGGTACTCGTGTACGAGCACGTAATGGCGAAAGTTGTTCAAGAAGGAGCGGGCTACGTTGATTGCACTGTGCGGAACCCACCTGCGGGAGATCCACCCGGATCTGCGCAACCCCGAAGGGAGGCTGCGCTTCTGGGCAGTGCCTGGGCATACGACCTCCACCGCTATCGTTGCAGCGCGCCGTGAAGAATCCATGAGGAGGAGGAACGCTCTCGGGAACGTCGGGATCGATTCCGACGCGGAGGAGGCTGGCGGCGACGCGGACAACGTCGTCAATTATGGAGACTGCGGGAGCGTCATAGTCGATTAGGGCCACTTAAGCATAAATTAAATGGGAAAATTTGCTGCAAGACACCGTTATTTTCTGTCATTTGCTGCAACACACCGTCCGATTGTGTCTTTGCCAGGTACCATTACAATTGAGCGGTGTGTTTTAGCAAACGCCAAAAATAACGGTGTCTTGTAGCAAATTTTCCCAAATTAAATCTATGTATGGTATATTAATGCGCTCTTTGGATCTGGGTTACCTGAGTCATGGTCGATTATCGTCATAATCTATATATGTTGGCCATGTTTTAGTTGTCTTTGTCTTTGAAACTAGTCGATAGAAACTCGTCTGATCCTAAAAATAAAGTACACGTGTTCCCAAGCATATCTGATGGGACAATAAGCTAACTCTGCTCCCAGCACTTGATGGCACAACCGTAATTTGGAGTGCGCCCGAGGAGAAGGGATCGAGTGTGTTGTAATAGTGTACTACTCCTGTCCAGATATAACTGACTTAGTTTTTTTTTAGATATTTAATAAATGTGTCTATACCCAAAACATGTCTAGATACATGTTTTAGGTTTCTCTGTCTTTCAAACTAATCAAAAGTCGCCAAATTCTGAACAAACAAAGTCATTGCGTTCACACCTGATGGGACAATACGCTGACTCTGCTACTAGATGGCAGAACCATAATTCTGGAGTGCGCTAGAGGAGATGGGAATGCAAGGGAGATGGGAACTAGTAGCCGCGTCTAAACACAGGTAAAAAATTAATGTAATAATATTTAAAAAAAATGTAATCTGGTCCACATGACCCCATCACAGACACTTTGCACGCGCCAGATATAAATAAAGACGACAGGGCTAGTTTAGTTTCAATGATACAATTCAACATAGGACGTTACTGTGCCCGCATCTTTCTGCTCCTCTTATTAGTCTGCTAGCCCACGCTGCATTAAGCATAAGTTGATGAGGATAAAAAATGATAAAATGGCAAATAAAACAATTTTTAAGCTTACCTTTCATCCGAAGAATCGTACAAAGATGAAACTGGCAGGGATTTATTATTTGTCCTGCAGTTAGCCGAAAGATCCCCAAGAACATCCTCAATCACCCCTGCAACTTCTTCATATTATAATACACCTCCATTATTTGCCCTTTCCTCCCCGTTTCGCTTACCCTTTTGTTTCTTTTCACACCCTTTTCTCGACGACACCTCCATTTCTTCATAAATTGGCAGCTTACGTACGTTTTCCTCCGAGTGCTCATCACCGTCTTCGCACTGCTCTTCTGCCAGTTCTGGCTGAGAAGCCTCATTTTCTTCCACCGGGGTGTGAACAGGGACAACAGCATGTGTAACTGGGTTTTTGCACAACCTCTTGATATGGCTGAATCCGCCACAACGTCCACATTTCCTTTTCCTAGCACCAAGCCTTGGACCTTTATCGGTGGAGGCTACGATCCTTAGCTTTCTAGGCCATAGCTGGTACGTTTTCTACATAAGTTTGAACCCAGGTGGCCTCCTAAGAACTGGTGGTTGAAGTTTGAACCCTGGATCGACAATCTCCCAATCATTTTCATCGGTCATAGGTGGTACGTTTTCTGCATAAGTTGCAGCAAACTTGTCCATGGAGAAATAGTTGTCAACGTAGTTCTCTATTTCAGCTCCGTTACCTCTAAGCTTTAAGATGAAGTAAATTGCATGGTGACATGGCAGACCAGTAATCTGCCACTGCCTGCATGAACAAGTCTTGTTTCCAATGTCTACAGTGTACGTCCGTTCACTTCCACGTTTGTATTCTGCATAAACCTCAGCCAATGTTCTGGAACTTCTGACCACCCTCATCTTTATCATTCTCATTGCCCTAGTTCTTGCATTCAGTAACATAACCACCTTTGGAACTATTTTATGGCCTATAAATTTTCTTGCACAAATTCTTTGCCTTAAATCTATATTCACCATTATGCACTGTCTTATTGAATCCAACAAAATAACAATTCCAAGTGTCTTCATGCCTGAAATCTTATCATTGAAACTCTCTGCCAAATTATTGCATACAAAATCCACCTTTCTTAACTCACCAAACTTGCTTCTGGCCCATAGCTTGGTGTTATGTTCCTCAAGGTATTTTTTCACCTTTGGAACTACATACATGTTCTGCAAGTAAGTAGCATGCGTGCTTGGGATGTATGTGTATCCTGATTGCCACAAGTCCTCTTCAAAGATCTTTCCTTTGAACTTCTTCGTGAAGTTAGTAGCGAGGTGCCGCATGCATTCCCTATGCTCAACCCCAGGAAACACAGCATCAACAGCATTCTCAAGACCCTCGGATGCACCGGTGTGTATCACCAAGCCTTCAGGGTGACCAATTACTTCCCCTAGTCTCTGCATGAACCATGTCTAGCTTTCATTTGATTCACCCTCAAGAACAACATAAGCTATGGGTAGAAGCCAATTATGCGCGTCGAAAGCACAAGGAGAAGCAACATGTCCCCTGAACTTCCCTGTTAAAGAAGATGCGTGTATTGCAAAGTATGTCCTGTAGCTGTCTAGGAACCCCTTCCAGCATGCCTTGAGGCAGACAAAACATCTCCTGAAGCATATCTTATCTGCCTGATTATACCTGACCCCCCTCGAGACCTTTTCTCTCCCTTTCACAACCTCGTAATCGATGTCAACAACACTACCAGGTGATGTTTTCTCTACCTGAGCTTTGAAACTATACAACATATGAACACTGTCATTCCACTAGCCTTGAATGAAGTCTAGAGCCATCTCCTTCCCATCAAAGACTCTATGATAAGGAATCAGAACGTTAAATTTTTCGCTAATCCTTGCTCTGAGTTCAGCTAGTCCAATGTTATGATCCTGCCTCACCCAATCAAGTACAGTAGCAGCAATCCACTTGGTATTCGTCGGTCTAATTTTACCACTTGAAGAAGTATTAGGGCAGTTGTGTTCCTTCGTGTTTACTTTGATCTGCATTCGATAAGAATCCAAATAATTCAAAGCTAGTTATCAGTAGAATAAATATGAGAAAGACTGAAACTAAATGTAGTTATTGCAACCTGAAATGGGTGTCCACCCCGCATTAGAGATGCATGTAATCTCCATTTACAAACATTACTTTCCCTACAGTGCACCCTAAATCTCTTTTGGTCGCTCTTTTCAATGATAGATTCGAACCCAACTCTAATTGCATAGGTTGCAACTGCATATCTACAGTCCTCCACATTATCAAAGACAGTCCCCTCATCAATTGTAGGATTGTCCCTGTCAAAGTGTATCACTGGCCTGTCCACGTCTTCGTCGTCGTATCTACATCCCATTTCCACATCTTCACATTCCTCTTCCTCATCAGTCCCATAGTCAGGCTCAAAGTTCGAATCAACCAAATATTCCCTACTCTCCATCCTATCAGGGTCAGCAGCCACGTCTGGATATGCTTTCTCATCATCATCCGCACCGCCACACGTTTCAGTGCCTTCATGCTCGCTGGACAAAGCATCATGCTCAAGGACAAGCTGTACAGACGTCCTACGGTTACCAACCCATATCCTTGGCATCACCACGGGACTATAAACGCTAATTGGGGTATGTAGATAAGGAATCACAGTTCTTACCTTTCAATGTGGACGCATGGCACCTTCTCCGGGCTCCATACCTCCAAAGCTCTGCACCGCGCTACCTCTCCCCCCGTTTCGTTGTCCTCTGTGCTTTCCAGACTTGAAGGAGATTACGTGCTCTCGAGCCGTGCAGGACCCATATCCGTGCTCTCAAGCCTCGCAGGATCCATCTCTGAGCGGGATCCGGATCACCAGCGTCGTTGGGCCCCTAACCTAACGGCCGACTCTCGGTTTTCGTTTCCAGACACACCTGGGCGGTGGACGGCGGCAAGGAGACAGGGCAGGGAGAGGAGGGGAGGGCACATGAGGGGATGGAAGGGAAGGGAGGGCGGGAGGACGACGACCCAAGGGGACGACGAGAGCGGTGTACGACTAAGCGGAGTGGCGGCGGCAGGAGCAGAGGAGAGGAGCGGAGCAGAGCTGGTTGCGACAAAGCATGGAAAATTGCACAATAATGTGTTGGTGGGCGGCACCAGCCCTCGAACCTGGGATGCGCGCCGTCGTAGGTGGAGGAGGCAGGCCCGCCTGTCAGAAAACATGCCACCTGTCAGTGCACTATGCATGGGGAGCACTTCACGGAATTTTTAGCAGGTCCCACATGTTAGTCTGTTTGATCAAAACTTGCATGCAGTGCATGGCTGGTCCATGCGCTAATTCCGGAAAAAGTCCCGTTGATCCAAACTTGAATTGGCAGTTCCGCTTCTTCTCCCCCGTCTCATCGTCGCCTCGCAGTGGCAGTTCCTCTTCGTCTCACTCGTTTGTTATCCTCTTCTTCTTCTCCTCGCAGTGGTAGTTCTTCTTTCTTCCTTGATCAAAACATTCCCGCATGTAAGCCATGGCCAGTAGCCGGATGAAGAGGAACTGGGCCGATATCCCGGCTGACCCACTTCGCAAGATCCCCGACTATTTGCTGGAGAAAGAGGAGTATGTCGACACCTATGCTGCTTGTCGGGAAGTCTGCACCGATTGGCGCCACACTTTAAAGGTGCCCGAATTCCATCTCAACAACTGGATCATGATAGATAACACACTTCTAGACGTTGGCGACTTCACCTTCGTCAACCTCGCCACTGGTCGTTGCTTCAGGACAAATCTAATGGACGTCCATCGCAGGTTCACATTCACATCCGATATTTATTGGTATTTTCCATTGTAAACATCTTAGTGCTAACTGATGCCCTCTTCTTCCAAAATATTCTACTTCGTCGGTGTTTCTCGTGGCATCATCGTTGTTGCTCAGAGGGTGGAGCCGTACCAGATTCGGCTTCTAAACCCAATCACTCATAAGTCTAACATTGACTTTCAAGCACACATACCATCTGATCTTCTGGAATCTGTCATCGTGACGAAGTCCCCGATGATAGTGTTTGTTTGCACTGATTATCCAGCTCATATTGCATGGGCCGATGAGAGCACCCCAATGGGAAAAATCAATGGATCATTTGGAGAAGGATTGTATTCGCCACCTCCTGATACGCTTCTGGTCTGCATGACGGCATTCCGAGGGGAAGTATATGCATTACTTGAGAATGGAGACATCTTGTCGACCAACATCCAGTTAGAGCAGCACGCGAGCATTGTCACGATGGCCAAAATAATTTCGGCCCCAGTCTTTGAACAGGTACGCGGAACCTACAATTTTACCTTGTGGAGTCAGATGGTGATCTGCTTCTTGTGTTGAATGGGGATTTCGCCAAAGGGCAACCGGTGTTGTACAGGGTGGACACGGAGAACCGCTCTCTCGAGGCTGTCGGCGACATTGGAAGTCGTGCCCTCTTCGTTGGTTACAATCGTTCTATCTCCATTGACACCAGGTTACACCCCACAGTCAAACCCGGTTGCATATACTACAGGAATTACATTAGACTGTACGATCATGAGGTTCAAGCCTGGGAAGAGGAACCAACAATTGTAATGTATGGCTTAAGTCTAGAACATACACCGAGGCCTTATCCTCTGTACGAGATACTAACAACACACTGCAGACGGAGACAGTTCTCTGAACATGTGTTGCAGCACGCGGGAGCCGCCGACGACGAAATATATAGGGGAGAATGAATCATATATTCATCCTAGTTTATTTGCTAGCATTTTCAGGTCTATTTTTCGAAGTAGAAATTTGTACTGTATTTATATTATTTCGATGATCAGAATGCGTATTACCTTTCAGACAAAATTGTAATGTATTTAAATTTAGTACTTCTAGAATTCAAAGTATTTATTTTTAGTATCTTCTTTTAGAATTCTCTGTGTTCGACACGGGCATCAGCTCAGCGCCGGAATTCAGGTCCCACATGGGAAATTGCACAATAATGTGTTGGTGGGCGACACCACCCCTCGAACCTAGGATGCGCGCCGTCGAAGGTAGAGGGGGCGGGCCTGCTAGTCAGAAAACATGCCACGTCGGCATCCCCTATTTCTGATGCCCTTTAAAAAAAACACGCCATGTCGTTATCCCCTGTTTCTGATGGTGTTGCTACACTCGACGGTACATGGTGGCATATAAATAATATCGTATAAACATAAGGGCACGGTCATCAACATTTCTAAAATGAAACCTGGTCCCATATCCTACCTGCCCTGGTACATTGCCCGATGAGGTGGATAGCCACAACCGATCTTTTTAATACGTTCACACTCTTATGCTGGGAAGGGAAATCAAGATTGAGCTGTTAATGCAACGAGTGTCGTATTACTACCCTCTAAGGAAATGGGAAATGGTTATTTTCACGCGTGCCCGTAGTCCAAACCTACTGTCAGTATTTCACTCCCCTTCTCCGACTAACCACAGTTCACCTTGCGCAGCTCCTCCGCGTCGCACACACTAGGGTAACATGGCCCCGCCTAAGCCGCCGCCGTGACAGCCACTGAAATTGTGGTATTTAGCCCCTCTAAGGCAGGCCATGAAGCTCTACTTCAAGGCTGGTCTCCCATTGCCCTGCCAGGCGGATGATTTCCCCGAATGTGCCAAATCAGCCGCGGCGGCGACTGCGCCGTCATCGGCGCCAGATGCGGCAAGCAGGGCCAAGAGAGCAATGTGGAGAAATCGCACGGCGGCATTACGTCATGCTCTAGGCAATGGGAACAAGGTACGTATCAAATCGTTCATGAGAGAATGCCACCGTCGAGGGTACACACCCTCGAACAGGGTAGCACCAAGGTCTAGGAACTCTCGCGTCCATGCTTCAGCACGGACTACCTTACCTCAGTGGGGTAGGCTGGGAGCACGCCGTCTGTGGCAAAGACGCTCCATCCTATGCACCATCGAAGGCCGTACCGTGGCGGCAACCAAGCGTCTACGCTCAGCATGCTGGATTGTTCGATAGCCGGAGCCGGCGGCGGGCATTAGCTCAGCCCCGGAATTCAGGTTTGAGTTCACACGGACCTACGATCCCGAGAAGGAGATGTCGAATTTCAGTTTCGAAGAAATCGTTGCAGCGGCGCGGATGGTCCAACTGAACCGGGACTGGCACACGCAAATCGCTCGTTCATGAACGATGCAGATTTCTTGTAGTTTGGCGGGAAGGCAATAGATCAGTTTGGGTTAAATGATCAAAGAACTTATGTCCTCTCAAGGCAATTGGCCAGCCAACTTTTCTGGTGGAGATCTGTAGTTTCTTCAGTGTAGAATAGTTAAGTTCAGACTGAAGAATGGCTTTTGTAGATGAAATGCTGATGAATTATTGTATAAACTAATAGGAAGTGTAGCCCACTTTTGTGCAGGTATAAGAGCCTTTTGTATGGAAGTACTATTGTTGTAAGCCAATACTAGCAAGTACCTATTTCCTTCAATTACTAGTCGTGGTTCAATCTAGTTAACTGGCATCTTTTTATCCCAGACTACAGATTTTGCGTCTGCTGTCTGTGTTGTAAACCATTTTTTCCTTTGTCTTGTGTTGCCTACAAAATGGTCCTGCAGTTCAACGTGTTACAAATGTAGCTACCTTGTACTCCCTTCGTTTCAAAATATAAGATGTTTTAGCTTTGTGAATGAAGTGTATCTAGTTGCCTTTTAGTATGTAGGTTCATCTAGGTTTAGAAAGCACCATCACTAAAAGATGTCTAGATACGCTCCATTCACAAAGCTAAAACATCTTATATTTTGAAACGGAGGGAGTACTTGAAGAGGAGATGGACTACATTTTCCTGGCATCCATAGAATTGACATTGCTCATTGCCAGACCAACCTCTTTTCATGAGGTTGTCCTTGGTTATTCACAAAAATTATAAAGCACGGTGTTCAACTATATCGATTGAAACTATTACACGCACACAAACTACATCAAATTCAATTCCCACACATACTACATCGATTCAAACTATTACACACACATACTACTTCAAACTATTACACACACGTACTACATCGATTCAAACTATTACACATTTTTAGTCGATGCTAACTTCCTGCTATGCTCTCCATACTACAAATTCATTAGCCACACATACCACGGCAATTCACTAGAGCTCTGTCTTCACTCGAGGGAAATCAGAACCACCAGCTCGTCCAAGCCCGGTACCCCCACCGAAACTGTGTGCCCCGTCGCGAAATGGTGGCGGTCCTGTGCCATCGATCCTTCCAGGCCAACACTGCAGGCGACGAGGGCACTTTCTGGCAGCCTCTTCGGGGCCCTAAATGCCATGTACCGAGTCCAGAACCTCCTCCATGTGGATGATGACCGGGTGCTTCCAGCAAAGTTGTCGCCCTGCCCTGCTTGGCATCTGCACCTCGTAGATCTTAGGAATGGCGTCAGGATCTTTCAGCCACGCCTTTACCTCGATGACTCATCTGTCGCTCGGTGGCACGATTTCCACCAGCTCGCCGCCAAGGCTACTGACGACCTGCTTAAGGCCCTCCGGCTCCCAAGCATCCAATGGGAGGCCGTCAAAGCCGAGTTTGGAGAAGAAACGAAGCTACCCCAAGTGATCGTCCCACCCACAGGAGCGATGCCAACGCATGAAGCTCATTTTCTCCCCGCAGCACTCGGAAAAACGGGAAGAATGCAGAACATGCTCGGTGTCTGAGCTGTGCTCGAACCGGATGAAAAAATCGAATGGCGGCGCGCATACCTCCATGTTAACCTCATTTCGTCTGATCCCAAAACGAGACCTGAAAGCCGACAACAACTCCGCCGGCGACACTGCCGGACGGACACCCAGCACGGTGGCCATGAGGCGTGGTCGTGGAACTGCTGCGCTAGGGATACCATGCCTGGGGTGCACAGCAGCACGCAACTTCCCGAGGCCGGTCGCCATCCTGGATCGCCCGACGGGACGCGCTTCGCCGTGCGAGGAGGACTAGCTAGAGCCGAGATATTAGTCTGGGGACGCGAAGCTCTGATACGGCGGACGATGCAACGGCGACAACAGTGAGCTTCGATTATAGGCGTGGGAGGTTGACCGGACATGGCGGAGACGCAAATTAGAGCAAGTGCGAGCTCCGATCTGAGACGAGCAGCCGGTACTGAGCAAATGTTATGGGGAGGGGAGTAGGTGAGAAGACCAGAGCAGAGCAAAGAAATAGATCTCGTCCACTCAGGGATCTGGTCCACGCAGGGGGAAGCTAGTCCATGACCGCAAAAGAGAACGGGGAATACTGACATGGCGGGCCAAGAAGTGTTGACCTAACGGTGGTATTCGAGTTCAACCGTTTTTCGTCTGGTTCAAACGACCGTTTGGCCGTTAAAATTGTATTCACCCCCATTTTGCCCTTCTGGACAATTGGCGAATCTACTATGGCCCCTCCGCGCGATTGATGGCAACTCGGGTACCGCGGTGCGCTCACCCACCAAGTATGGTACCGCAAACGAACATTCCCGTCATTGCGTGTGTGTTCTTTTCATAAACCACAACTATAGTCATTGCATGTCTGTTCTTTTCATAAACCACGCGGAATCACAACTAGAGTCATTGCATGTGTGTTCTCTTCATACACCACCACCAGTGTCATTGCATGTGTGTTCTTTCCATAAACCACATGGATCGACCAGTGTCATTGCATGTGTGTTCTTTTCCTAAACCACCACTAGTGTCATTGCATGTGTGTTCTTTTCCTAAACAGCCACTAGTGTCATTGCATGTGTGTTAATTTCATAAACCACTTCGATCGACTAGAGTCATTGCATGTGTGTTATTTTCATAAACCACAACTATAGTCATTGCATGTCTGTTCTTTTCATAAACCACATGGAACCACAAGTAGAGTTGTTGCATGTGTGTTCTTTTCATAAACCACTACCAGTGTCATTGCATGTGTGTTCTTTCCATAAACCACATGGATCTAACAGAGTCATTTTCATGTGTGTGCTCTTTCAATGACCACCACGAGTGTCATTGCATATGTGTTCCTTTCCTAAACCTCATGGATCCACTAGTGTCATTGCATGTCTTTGCATCTGTTTTCTATTCCTAAACCGCCACTAGTGTCATTACATGTGTGTTATTTTCATAAACCACCACCAGTGTCTTTGCATTTGTGTTCTTTCCTAAAACACATGGATCCACCAGTGTCATTTGCATGTGTGTTCTTTTCATAAACCACCACTAGTGTCATTGCATGTGTGTTCCTTTCCTAAACCACAACTAGAGTTATTGCATGTTTGTTCTTTCCATAAACCACTTGGATCCACCAGAGTCATTTGCATCTGTGTTCTTTTCATTAACCACCACGTGTGTCATTGTGTGTGTGTTCTTTTCATAAACAACAACTATAGTCATTGCATGTATGTTCTTTTCATAAACCACGTGGAATCAGAACTAGAGTCATTGCATGTGTGTTCTCTTCATAAACCACCACTAGTGTCATTGCATGTGTGTTCTTTCCATAAATTACATGGATCGACCAATGTCATTGCATGTTTTTCTTTTCCTAAACCACCACTAGTGTCATTCCATGTGTGTTGTTTTCCTAAACAACCACTAGTGTCATTGCATATGTGTTTATTTCATAAACCACTTGGATCCACTAGAGTCATTGCATGTGTGTTATTTTCATAAACCACAACTATAGTCATTGCATGTCTGTTCTTTTCATAAACCACATGGAACCACAAGTAGAGTCGTTGCATGTTTGTTGTTTTCATAAACCACTACCAGTGTCATTGCATGTGGGTTCTTTCCATAAACCACATGGATCTAACAGAGTCAGTTTCATGTGTGCTCTTTCAATGACCACCACCAGTGTCATTGCATATATGTTCCTTTCCTAAACCTCATGGAGCCACTAGTGTCATTGCATGTCTTTGCATCGGTGTTCTTTTCCTAAACCGCCACTAGTGTCATTACATGTGTATTATTTTCATAAACCACCACCAGTGTCATTGCATGTGTGTTCTTTCCTAAAACACATGGATCCACTAGTGTCATTTGCATGTGTGTTCTTTTCATAAACCAACACTAGTGTCATTGCATGTGTGTTCCTTTCCTAAACCACTACTAGAGTTATTGCATGTTTGTTCTTACCATAAACCACCTGGATCCACTAGAGTCATTTGCATGTGTGTTCTTTTCATTAACCACCACGAGTGTCATTGCGTGTGTGTTCTTTTCATAAACAACAACTATAGTCATTGCATGTCTGTTCTTTTCATAAACCACGGGGAATCACAACTAGAGTCATTGCATGTGTGTTATCTTCATAAACCACCACCAGTGTCATTGCCTGTGTGTTCTATCCATAAACCACATGGATCGACCAGTGTCATTGCATGTGTGTTCTTTTCGTAAACCACCACTAGTGTCATTGCATGTTTGTTCTTTTCCTAAAAAACCACTAGTGTCATTGCATGTGTGTTCATTTCATAAACCACTTGGATCCACCAGAGTCATTGCGTGTGTGTTATTTTCATAAACCACAACTATAGTCATTGCATGTCTGTTCTTTTCATAAATCACGTGGAACCACAAGTAGACTCGTTGCATGTGTGTTCTTTTCATAAACCACTACCAGTGTCATTGCTTGTGTGTTCTTTCCATAAACCACATGGATCTAACAGAGTCATTTTCATGTGTGTTATTTCAATGACCACCACAAGTGTCATTGCATATGTGTTCCTTTCCTAAACCACATGGATCCACCAGTGTCATTGCATGTATTTGCATGTGTGTTGTTTTCCTAAACCACCCCTAGTGTCATTGCCTGTGTTTACTAAACCACCACTAGTGTCATTTGCATGTGTGTTCTTTTCATAAACGACCACCAGTGTCATTGCATGTGTGTTCTTTCCATAAACCACATGGATCCACAAGTGTCATTGCATGTGTGTTCTTTTCCTAAACCACCACTAGTGTCATTGCAAGTGTGTTCTTTTCCTAAACCACCACTAGTGTCATTGCATGTGTGTTCTTTTCATAAACCACTTGGATCCACCAGAGTCATTGCATGTGTGTTCTTTTAATAAACCACAACTATAGTCATTGCATGTTTGTTCTTTTCATAAACCACATGGAACCACAACTAGAGTCATTGCATGTGTGTTCTTTTCATAAACCACCACCAGATTCACTAAATATGCGTTATTTCCATTAACCACATGGATCAACTGTAGTCATTTTCATGTGTGTTCTTTTCAATGACCACCACTAGTGTCATTGCATGTGTGTTCCTTTCCTCAACCACATGGATCCACCAGTGTCATTGCATGTCTTTGCATGTGTGTTCCTTTCCTAAAGCACAACTAGAGTCATTGCATGTTTGTTCTTTGCATAAACCACTTGGATCCACCAGGGTCATTTGCATGTGTGTTATTTTCATTAAACACCACCAGTGTCATTGCATGTGTGTTCTTTACATAAACCACATGGATCCATCAATGTCATTGTATGTGTGTTCTTTTCCTAAACCACCACTAGTGTCATTATATGTGTTTTCTTTTCCGAAACCATCACTAGTTTCATTGCATTTGTGTTGTTTTCATAAACCACTTGGATCCACCAGAGTCATTGCATGTTTGTTCTTTTCATAAACCACATGGAACCACAACTAGAGTCATTGCATGTGTGTTCTTTTCATAAACCACCACCGTTGTCATTGCATATGTGGTCTTTCCATAAACCACATGGATCCACCAGAGTCATTTGCATGTGTGTTATTTTCAGTGACCACCACGAGTGTCATTGCATGTGTGTTCCTTTCCTAAACCACTTGGATCCACATATGTCATTGCATGTCTTTTTTCTAAACCACCACTGGTGTCATTGCATGTATGTTATTTTACTAAACCACATGGATCCACCAGTGTGATTTCATGTGTGTTCCTTTCCTAAACCATATGGATCCACTAGTGTCATTTGCATGTGTGTTCTTTTCATAAACCACCACCAGTATCATTGCATGTGTGTTCCTTTCCTAAACCACATCTAGAGTCATTGCATGTTTGTTCTTTGCATAAACCACTTGGATCCGCCAGAGTCATTTGCATGTGTGTTCTTTTCATTAACCACCACCAGTGTCATTGCATGTGTGTTCTTTCCATAAACCACCACTAGTGGAAAAAGGGCCTGTAGTCCCGGCCGGGAACTGAATCTAGTCCCGGTTTTTGACCCGGGACTACCAAATCAGTACTAGAGGCCCCTATCTCTAGTCCCGGTTTTCTATGGCCCGGGACTAGGTGCACCACGTGGCAGTTTCTGTCCGCCTGGGGGCGGAACCCCTCTAGTCCCGGGTTATAACACCACCTAGGACTATATTGGTTCCTGCCGTAGCAGAGATTCGTGTGTTTCTCTGCCTCGACAGAGATTGTGTGTTTTCATTTTGTTTTTTCCATTTCGTTCCTTTTTCGATTTGTGTTTCACTATAATTTCAAAAATATTTCGTAGACTTATTCTACGCTACTACATACATAGTCCACCTTGATGCATATAAGTAATATTCGATCTGTTGCGAGTATACATGCCTATCAACTACATGGAGATCACTAAGGCATATTGAGTTCCACATCCTCCCTATAATGTTCTCCATTTGTATCAATGACCTCCTTCATCAGAAATCCCTCAAGTTCCTCTCGAATTGCTCGTATGCGCTGTTCTGGCTCTAGACTCTCCCGCAAACCGTGAATACAATGTGAACCAACTTTCTTCTCACTCGTCAACTCACGAATGTACTCGCAGATGTAGAATCCACATAAATGAGTCCGAGTGGCTGCTACAAGGGCTTCACCATTTTATAAGTTAGCTCATCTTTGAATGAACCATCTATTTTCTGTTTATACCGTATCCAACACCTGCTCGGCAAAGAAAATGATTAGAGGAGTTATTAGTTACTTGATATTAGGAAATGAACGATAGAGGCTGATATAATGCGATAATGATTGAAATTAGTTATGGAGCATTGCTTTCATGTCATCCCACTTCTCTTGGTCCCAACTTAATGAGTCGTGGACTTCAACTATGGACTTGTCAACTTTAATGTTTAGCAAGATCCAGTGGAACCTATAGATGTTTACATAAGCATACATGCATAACTCATCAATTAAACTTAAAAAAAGAATGTGTACAAGACAGAAATACTCACTTGAAGTTGTAAGTAAATAGTATGTGCTTGACGAAATTATGCTCGATTAAAAAAATGTATAGGTCATCCTCCATGTCATCATGGTGATTATGTAATGTATATTCATTAACAATATATGGGTCAATAAATCCAATGTCAGATATTCTTGCTCTTTTGCATTCAAGCATCTTCATTCTGTAGAATATAATACCGTACAAAAGGATATATAGCTAGGATGATATATTACATGAAATGAACTAGCTGATCTAATGACTTAATTACACAAATAAATCACTTATAGGTAGTAGCAACCGAGGATAGATTTGTCGAGGGCGCGCTGATTGTATAACTGAAACAATTCAGTCATTTGAACCTGTATCGAGTACTCTTTGAAGTGATGCTCCTTTCTAACGGCCACCAAAAACCATTCTTTCTGGTGCCTTTTCTCTGTTTGCGCAGTGTACCAGTCATGCAAATTTCGCATATGTGTTGATAGACGCGTGAGATCCTCATGACTGGCTAGAGGCTCCCCTTTGACATATTGCCGTAATACCTGACCAACTAGCGTATCTTCATAGTCTAAGAATTGACCAAGAGACATACATGCTTCCATAGCAAGTGTTTTGGTCGTCGCTATAGTAATGCCGAGTAGTACAGCGGCAGACCTGGCTCTGGGTCCATTATTTGCATGTCCTTATCCATTTCGGCTCAGAAAGCTTTGTAGGTATTAGAAATCACTTTGAGTGGGGGGAATGACTGAATCTTCTATTGTCACAGTTGGGCAACTTGTTTCCCGTTTTTGCACTTGTTATTTTTTCTGCTTTGCTTGCTTAATAATTTCGCGGTCATAGTCCGATTTCATACTCAACGATACTTGGGATGGTTTCTCAAGAAAAGACTTAGCCCACTTTTTGTTTATTTAGTAAATACCGGATTTGGCTCGGGCTTTTTGGTGCAAAAAAAGCCTTACTCTGGGCAGCCGATATCGCGGTGTTTTTCTCATCAGTCATGTCATAAGGTCTCTTCAGAAGAGCCGGCGGGATGTGGACTATGTTCGTTGTACTACGACCTTTGCTCTGAGTGGGGCGCGGTTGAGGGACAACAATCCATTTTTTAGTCGAAGGCAGAGTTGGAGGTGGAGGTGGAGGTGGAGATCGAGATGTACTCGCGCTACGGCGATCGACATCCCTCTCGTTGAGGGATGGAGTACTTAAAGGTTGACAATCGACATCCCTCTCGTCGAGGGATGGTGAACTTGGATTCCTTGGAGTCGGTGGCCTTAGCGCCGAGCTTGGAAACATGATGTACTTCTTCTTCCCCAGAATGATGTGGCGCTTGACATCTCCTAGTTTCCTAAGTCCTTAGGTGTAGCGATGTCAATATCTAGGTCCGCAAAATCCTCCACTAGGTCATCCACCGAGACACAAGCATAGAAAGGTGGAATCGGAAGTGAATGGTGGAGTGCTCCAGGTAGACAAGGTAAAGAATTGCCGATCGCCACCTTCAAGGACAATTTGTTCATTGGCTAATGTAGCTCACATTGTGTCATCTCTCTGACATCATCCACAGATTAGCAAGGAGCCGGTGCATCATCCAGCAGTGTTTGATCATCAACCTGGACCTCCGTGGAAGCCACACTGCTTCTCCGTTGGCTATGATCCATTGTAGGATCATCATCATGCGACTGAGATGACTTTTGGATAATTGCGTCCACCAGCTTCTTCATCCCACCTAGGTCCTCTTCTATCTTCCCGACCCGGTCTGCCTTCTGGTCCTTCTTTCTCTTATGACTTCTGTACCTGTCATCGTACTCGGGAAACCCTTTCTTCCATGTAACATCGGTGCTTTTGCCTTATGTCTGTCCACTTTTTTTAGGATTCCCGAGGGCGCGTGTGAACTCGTCATTCTCTCTGTTCGGCCGAAACAATCCCGCTTGAGCATTGGCCATTTCTTGAACAAGTGCTTTGGAGGGTGTTAGAATTTTCCTTGAAAAATTGTCGCCCCTGTTTGTGGGTTCAACTTTCCCCCGTGCACGTACTACCAGTGCTTTGACCTCTTGGGTCATCCATCTGTACCGGGAATGATCCCTCTAGTCCTCATGTTGGCCTCCATATTTTCCCACTTAGGCACGGCATTCTTGTAGTCACCTGTCCCCATTTTATGGTGGTATTTCTTTTTGGCAGCATTTATCGCATTCTTTTCTGACTTTGCCTTGGCTATAGAAGATTCCTTATACTTTACAAAATCAGGACATTGTTCTCTCAACTTCTCTTATTCTCCTTTGAAGTCTGGACTTTTCTTTTTCGCGACAAACTTCGCATATAAAACTTTCTTGTGGTTCCTATACAGTTCGCCCATCTTCGATAGAGCCCACTCCTTGACTTTCGCTCTCCTTTGAAGCCCACTCTGAAGGTAGTATGAAATGTGCTATGAGCTTCTGCCAAAGGTCATCTTTGGAATCATCAGTGACATAACTAGTGAATTCTTCACCATTTTTCTTTGACTTATTCCAGTTTTGAATGGTGATCGGGAGGGTGTCCCTAACAATCACCTTGCATTGATTTACAAACATCTTGGCATGCTTTTCTAGATCAATCGGTTCTCCAGTATCATCTATTACGTCGATGGTAAACTTTTGATTACCATCCGATTTTTTGGTTGCGCATTGTTTCATTTTAATTGTTGATTTGGTTGATCCGGAGGGCTAAAATAAGAAGACAGATGATTAATATATATATATCTAGATCAATTAATGCATCTAGTCACAAGAGGCTTAATATATATATACCTTGCCGCTTGCTGTCGAGGGGCCATCATTGTGGTTTGTTTTCCCTTGATCCATCAGTTCTAGCTAATTTCCATCACCGGATTGATTTAGAAATGACGATATCTCATCCTCGTGTAGATAACTTCACCTATTGTTATGCCCTCGTCTACAACATATTCACCTCTAGTAATAAGAGGAATTTCACCTCTTATCATGCCCTCAAGAAGTTTGTCGTCAGTGTGACGATCCATCACATAACTATTCCAAAAAGAAAGGTAAAACAAGTTAGAAAAATAGACATATTAATAAATTACACTACAAAATATATTACTCTACCCTATATATTACTACTACTACTATTACCTCCGATCTAAAATAAGTGTCGGAGATATACTACAAAGTTTTACTAAAACAATAATAAATCATAGACACTTATTGTGGATCGGAGGGAGTACTAAACACCCTAATAATTCCTACTACTACTAAACCCTAATAATTCCTACTACTACCCTATATATTACTAAACACCCTAATAATTCCTACTACTACTAAACCGTATATATTACTACTACTAAACACCCTAAAATAGACATATATATTACTACTACTAAACCCCAAAAAATTCCTACTACTAAACACCCTAATAATATGTCAACACCCGGATTTTTAATCCCAGATGCCTGTTATGCCATACCTCGCAATCCCATGATTACCATTTTTGCGAGACATAACAGATTGGATATCACAGTACATCATCCATTACAAACCATAATAAGGTCTTACACAAATAAAGGATCTCATGATCCAGTCTTAGTACAATCAAGCAGTAGAATAAATAGCATAGCGGTGGGGTCCATCTTCAGAGTCACAGGCAATGCTGACGATGTGAGCTGATCCTAGTTGTCGTAGCCATCCTGCTGTCCTCCTTCAGGGTAGTCCTCCTTATAGTCTGGCCATAGGAATAGCCAGGGACAAAAGCCATGAATACTCTTTAAGTACTCGCAAACTACCACTAACAAGTAAGATAGTTCTAGTAGGAATCCTTAGTTCTAACTCTATTTGTAAAGTTCAGTTTGAAACCTAAGATGAGTTTAGAAACAAAGAAAGATAAAATAAAATTTGAAAACACCTAAGTGGGAACTTAATTGTCATAGTCACAACTCTGTTTGGTAAAGTCATGTCACAATTCATTTCATAATTTGTTTTGAAAACATCTAACCACAGAAAGTATGGCCACTCCAACTGTCCATAACCACGAATGCGGCTATTCGAATAGTTTGACACTCTGCAGAGGTGGTACACTTTCACCACAAAATTCGATACATCTGTCAGGGATAACCCTGAATCATCATACTTAGTATGCAGATAATCAAACATAACCTTTCCTTTACACACTCTAGTATAAGAACCTCTCCTATGAGTATGGCCTCCCAGCCATGACCATTTGTCATCCTGGGCACTACATAGGTGGACAACATTGAGAGGTAGCCTCAGCTCAAACCTCTCCCGTGAGGGAACTAATACTAATGCATATAAACTTCCGGCTAAGCCTTACCCAATTCAGGTATTGTGGTTGTATGGTAAAACTGGAATGGTATCACATCCGAGCCCAACCATCAGTTTTGTAAAAGGGCTAAGGCTCATGCCTCAACATTTTCATCATCATAAACCATTTGTGTTTCTCAACACATGTCAAAACATCTCCATAGAATGACTCATCATTCCAAGGTTTTCACAAGCATTTTCACCAAGTATTCCCATCTAAAGTGAATCAAGTTTTGTTTTAGCTCCAAACTACTAAGTTAAGAGTGTTCACTAATGTGGGATTCAAATCTCAATCTCATGCCATAAAATGAAATCTAAGTCTAACTAGATAGGTCAAGTTTTATACTCTTTATGCTACCTTTAAACAAGTAAAGAACTTTGGTAAACTAAATAAGGTAAATCTTGTAAATAAAATTTGGAATAGGTATAAGTCAAACTATATAACTAAGCATGCCTATTGCATCTTTCTTAGTTTATCTAGATTGCAAGGGTTAGCTTGCATTGTTAATGATGGCTTGCTAATGAAAGCTTGCTCAGTCTACTTGAAGTGCTAGGCTTTCCTTGGGCAGTGCAGTGGTTGAAGTTTTCTTCCTCCTCCTCTTGGTACAACTCCTCCTCCTCAAAAGCTTGGTCGGTACTATCGTCTATAAATACATACTTGATACACAATCACCAAACAATGCTTAACTAGTCTACTTAGCACACTAAAGCACAAATTTGATGATCTATTATCATCACAAGCACCATAAGGTTTAATGCACTAGCTTCATTCTTTTTATTTGAGAAAAGTAATTTCTACTCATTGAAAATTAACTAAGATTTAATATTCTCCAATTAAAATATGGGATCAAGTGGACACATGTCATCACCACATATTCTAATATATGGGAATGTGATTTAAAGGTTGGATCATATTTTAATAAGTTTAAGTTTATTAATAATGATTTAAAGTGACTAGAAATGCCTATATAGCATTATTTTGGTACTAGTCCAAAGTCACTGCATGCAAATCTTAATATTATTACATATTCAGATAGGTATGGTTAAATGTGATTTTTCAGAGTTGGAAACAACTCAAAGGCTATTATGGTTGATTTTATAAAAATGTTTGAATGTGCAAAAGCTTCTGTCTTGTTATTTTTTCTAGGAGAGATCTCTAACTCGAAATGATTGAAATCCAACGGGCATGGATAGAGATTTCATTAGCTTTCCAAAATAATTATAATCACTCAATTTTGTTTCGTAAAAATCTCTGAATTGTTTTTTAAACTAAGGGATAGAACTAAGTCTAAGTCTAAAAAGAAAAAGATTTATTTGAATCACAGGGCCAGCACGGAAAACTAATTGGGCCGGCCGAAATTCACTCCCCGGCGCAGAGGGTTGCTGATAGGAGGGTCCGCCTGTCAGTGACTCATTACACGCGAAGTGGTACGGGGCGAGCTGGACCGTAGGATTAGAACTAGATCTAACGGCTCACGGTCGTCGTCGACGACGGACTCGTTGTGGGAGACTGAACCCTATCGGCTCGGTGGGGGTGCAGTGGGGACGTACCGGGGGTCCAGCTAGTGCGGCGAGGCGGGCAAACGAATGAGTAGATGACGGCGAGGTCAGGCGAAGTCGTGGTAGGGGTTGAGGTGGCTGAAATCAATGGCAACGTCTCCTCCTCTGCTGCGGCTGCCTCCGGTGAAATTCTGGCGACCTGCTGCTCTAGCTGCTCCGGCGAGAGGTGGGAAAGGACTGGTGGAGAGAGGGGAGTGGAATGGTGTGGCGATTGAGGATGGGGAAGGCCTCCTTATATAGGCTCGAGGAGGGGACCGAAGGGGCGACGGAGAGCTCGTCGGTGACGATGATACAGGGCGCTATCGGCATGGGCGGCGTACGCGGAAGATGGCTTGCCTCCTAGCGGTCCTCTATGGCTTGATGGCGTAGCTAGGGGCGGTGGCAATCGGTCGGGAGCGTTGCGCGCTCTGGGGGATAGAGGTGGTGCTCGACGTGGTTCTCGGCGATCATGGTTCGCGCTGTGGTGCACGGTCGTGTCTGGCGGGGTGAGGTGGTCAAGGCGGAGCGACATGCGTGGTCTGCGGTCGAGGCATGGTCTATTGTGTGCTGGCAGTGATCGTGCTCTGGTGTGCTCTGGCACAGCGCAGAGAGGATAGTACGGCGCTTCTCTGGGGTGGTCTAGGGGCGGTAAGGTCACGCCTCACTCCCTGGAGCGGCGGAGAGGGGCTGGTGGTTTGCTGTGGCTTGGGCAAGGTTGGCCGGCGGGCATGTCCTTAGGGTGGCAGTGCACTGCTGCTATGGACAAAGGGGTGAGCTGATTAAGGCTTGGTTAGAGCTATGAGGGACAAAGGGAGTAAACTAAGGTCAAATGGGTGGGAAAACCCTGTAGAAACAGTGAGCCTAAACTAAAGTGTGATTCATGCATGCCAAGTGTTTGATCAAATGGCCGCATGAAAAAAAGATTTGAATTTTTCAAAGATTTTTGCTGGAGTTGTTTATCACAATCTTTAACATCTGTGGTTGCTAGGATTTGCCAAATGTAATTCATTCGGATGGTTTTTGAAAGTGTGATCTGATACCTACAGTAGATTCAATTTTCAATTGTCATTTAAAATTAGAGTTTGAATGTTTTTGGGAGATGATAAAGTGGGGCTTGGTACATCACTACTTGTACTAGCAAGGGGTGCAAGGATCCACAATTGTCTCTGTTAGAAATTGAGTGCTAGGAACACCCAAAGAGGGCTAGGTGATTAAAATGGCAAAAGTGACCATTTGCCTTATTTAATTCTTTTTGATTTCTTTTTCTTTGGGATTTGCTTGGGGATGATCTAGATGACGTGTAATTCACCTTTGAGTCATTTTACAACCAATATATCACTCAATGATGGCAATTCAAAACAATTCATATTTAAGTGCACACACATATGAAGGCTTAAAGATTTTAAATGGGAAAAGTTTTTGTTAACCCTAAATTGGGTAGATTTGATATTGATTAACCTTGATTAAAGATTTGGGATGTTACATAATACTACTATATGTAATCTATACTACTACTAAACCCTAAAATAGATATACTTACACTAAAACCTAAAATATATTTCTACAATAAACCCTAAAATAGACATATATATATTTCTACAGTATATTTACTGTACTGCGGCAGCAGGGTCGGAGGCAAGGCGCACGGCTACACGCGCGGCGGACGGAGAGGTGGCGGTGAGGCGGATTCATGGCAGCTGCGAGGTGGCACGGTGAGGCGGCCAGAGACGAGGGCTGCGACGCGGGAATCAGGCAGCACCTCACATACGTTCTATGTAGTTTGCCTTCATCTTCTTTCACGTCGAATTCACTAAGTGCGGGTGGGTGGGAAGGGGAGGCCGCGAGGTATATAAAGGGACGGACCTTTACTCCCGGGTTAAGCCATGGCCCGGGACTAAAGGCTCTCTACTCCCGGGCCTCGGCTTAACCCGGGAGTAAAGACCCCCCCCCCCCCATCTAGTCCCGGCCGCATCCCTGACGTGGGACTAGAGGGTTTTTGGCGATTCAGTTTTCGCGTGCGGAGTCATCCTCTAGTCCTGGGTGTAGTAAAGACCCGGGACTAGAGCTGTTTTTGTAAAAAAAAAATTTAATTCAAATAAATTAGAAAACTTTGGAAAATTCATATCTCCTATTATATAAATCCAAATAATACAAATAATATGTCTATTATTATCAGAAATATATAAGAAATCTTAATATATGATCCATACATTTAGGGGCCTTTAGTCCTAGTTGGAGGCAACAACCGAGACTAAAGATATTTCCCGCCATTCTAAGAGCCGTCAATCCACGAGCCTTGCTTTCCCGCCATTTCTCTCTGCTTCCCGACATGTTTTCCCGCCCTTTCCCTCTATATCCAGGTGGACCGCCATGGAAATCCACACACATCGACACCTTCCCCCTCTCATAATAATGGATACCGCATACTGGGCCATTCTGACCCTAGAGGAGACCGAGGCGCTATGGGCCTCTAGCTACCTATGCCCGCCAAGCTACCAACTGCCCGCTGACTGGATGTTGAGCGTTGGAGGAGTTCCTGTCCATCCTGTGCCTCAAGGTTCTGCCCGCCAGGCGGCCATCATGAACCACTTCTACCTCGAGCTCACGCTGGAGCAGCGGATGGATCCCCATTGGGATCCCGACAACTACGACACCTGGAATGCCTTCTTCGCTAACCGGTGGGAAAGGGAGCTTGCCAGGTACAAGGGTGATGACCTTCCCCCATTGAACCATAACGAGGCCGGTTGCCGCCTGTGGAGGGAAAACCGGACTATCATTAGTGTGATGTGCTACATCGCCTAGGGAGGTCATCCTCGCCTGCGGTGCCTGCATTTTGACCCTCCACAGAGCCACAAGAAGGGTGGACATGGTGAAGGACGTGGGCTATGCGACATCGTAATCTAGGAGCCCCCTCCCTCGTGCGTCGTGAATCCTAGGCTGGAGTGGTAGGTACCCCGGAATATGCCCTGGCTAGGCTTAGGATGACGACGATGATGACGAAGACGAAGATGACCCTGAAGCTATGTACTACAGGGCTAGACATGAGTATGACTAAAGGGGGCCTAGTTTTTTAATAAAAATAAATAACTTGAGTGTTAGTCCCGGTTTGTGCTGGACAGGTGGGACTAAAGGGGGCCTTTAGTCTCTATTCCGTAGTCAATGTTAGGAAACCAGGACTAATGCATCATTTCCTACTAACAAGTGTTGGTCTCTCTCCAACTTTCCTGAACTATGAAGATGTTGTTCTATGCTTGTGCCGGGTAACTAATTTCACATATTAGGGAGTACATATATGGCCAACTTGTTGGAGATGCTGGAGCACTAGGCTCCGCCGGCATCTCCCTCAAGTTGGTCGTAGTGTTGTCCCTACTCTCGCACACCATATTGTAGTTTATAACTTCTCTAACTAGATCAATACGCCGAGGAGCTAACAAATTTCACATATTAGGGAGTGCATCTATGGCCAGTTTGTTGGAGATGCCGGAGAACTGGGCTACGCCGGCATCTCACTCATAATGGTCGTAGTGTTCTCCTTGCTCTCGCACACCATATTGTTTGCAGTTGATAACTTCACAAGGATGCCTATTTATAGATTAAGCAGCACAATGTAGTGTCAACACTCACGACATAATGTCGACAATCACCCCTGCTATAGTGTTTCCACTCAGCTTTTCCATCGCAGCAATTCCAGTGTGCTACCCAGCTTTTTCAGACCATTTTCCCAATTTGGATACAACAACTTTTTGTGATCCTCTAACATGTGATTGAACTTCTCCTCTCTTTTTCAATTTCCCAGTCTCTCCATGCATCGGTAATGGACCGACCAAGATCATCATTGGGATCATCATGTGCCTCTTCTTCAGCCTCCCATTCAGCTTCCCACATGGAAGTATCAACATGCTCAGGGAAACCATGATAGTTATCATCATCATCCTCTTCTTCAGTCTCTTCCATTATAACCCCTCTCTCTCCGTGCTTGGTCCAACAATTATAACTAGGTATGAAACCGTACTTTCACATGTGGCTGTGAGGGTTTTTTTAGTTAGAGTAATCCTTCTGATTCCTACATCCACTCACTGGAATAGTGCTAACGTTTACAAAATAGTGTGGACACTCACATTTAGTCCCGAATGGTGTCTCCAACCAGGACTACAGGTTCATCTTTAGTCCCGGTTGGAGACACCCACCGACACTAAACATCCTCGCGCCGGCCCTAGCCTGCCGCAACCCCTTAAGTACCGGTTGGTGTCTCCAACATGGACTAAGTATGAAAATTTTGCCATGGAACTATTAAGAATGCTCAGGAACAATACATTACATAAATGTGTTTTCTGAGTTATCAGAACACAGTTACATAAAATGTTTATTATATTATATTACACATCATTTCTTCGCGTGTTTCCCTTTCTGATTGCGTCATACCCATGGAGCATCTTCATTAATTAATAGGGTTGTTGGATCAGTGTTCACCGCGAAGGGCGGAATTTCATGAAACTTATCACAATATTCTGACATGTTTGTCTTGTTCTCCACTCCCACGATATTTCTTTTCACTGAAAGAACTATGTGGCGCTTTGGCTCATCGTCTAATGTATTATGTTGCTTATTTTTTGTTATTCTAGGTTGGATAGACATGTCCTTCACATACAAACCTGAGCCACATCGTTGGCAAGGATGAATGGTTCATCTAAGTACGCAAGATTGTTGAGATACATTGTTGTCATTCCGTACTGCTCGTCTACCTTTACCCTGCATCCTATTAGCTTTACCCATTTGCCCTCGAAGAAGGGGACCTTAAAAGTAGGTCCATAGTCAAGTTCCCATATCTCCTCTATGTAACCATAATATGTGGTCTTGGACCCATTATCGTTTGTTGCATCAAACCAGACACCACTATTTTGGTTGGTGCTCTTTTTATCTTGGTCGATCGTGTAAAATGTATTCCCATCTATCTCGTACCCTTGAAAAGTCAATATAGTCGAAGTTGGTGACCTGGACAACAAGTATAAGTCATCTCCAAGAGTGTTGTTTTTTATGAGATGTTCCAACCATCCCCCAAAAGTCTTCATGTGTTCATCTCTAGTGTAGTCGTCATGCTTCCCAGGGTTGTTGGAGCATAAAATTTTCTTGTGTTCCTCGATATACGGAGCCTTCAAGATAGAATTTTGTAGAACTGTGTAATGTGCTTCAGTGTAACAATGCCTGTCCCTACATATTATTGATTTCCTTCCTAGAGTGCCTTTTACAGTCAGTTTCCCCTCATGTCGCGATTGAGGAAGACCAATCGCCTTAAGGTCAGGAACAAAGTCGACACAAAACTCAATGACCTCCTCTATTCCATAGCCTTTGGAGATGCTTCCTTCAGGCCTAGCATGGTTACGAACATATTTCTTTAAGACTCCCATGAACCTCTCAAAGGGGAACATATTATGTAAAAATACAGGAGCGAGAATGGAAATCTCTTCGACTAGGTGAACCAGGAGGTGCGTCATAATATTGAAGAAGGATGGTGGGAACACCAACTCGAAACTGACAAGACATTGGACCACATCATTTTGTAATCGTGGTAGATCTTCAGGATTGATTATCTTCTAAGAGATTGCATTGAGAAATGCACATAGTTTCACAATGGGTACTCGAACATTATCCGATAGAAGGCCCCTCAATGCAATCGGAAGCAATTGCGTCTTAATCACGTGGTAGTCATGAGACTTTAGGTTTTGGACCTTTTTCTCTACCATATTTATTATTCCCTTTATATTCGATGAGAAGACAGATGGGACCTTGATACTGCTTAGGCATTCAAAAAATATTTCCTTCTCTTGTTTTGTAAGAGCGTAGCTGGCATGACCTAGAAACCATTCTAGATGCAAACTTTTTGGGTCTTTCATACGTTGTTGGTCCTTCCATGCTTTTGGTGTACCTTTTTTCTTCCCATAAACACCCAAGAAGCCTAGCAGGTTCATGCAAAGATTCTTCGTCACATGCATCACGTCGATTGTAGAGCGGACCTCTATGAATTTCCAATAGGGTAGCTCCCAAAATATAGATTTTTTGATCCACATGGGTGAGTGTCCGTCAGCGTCCTTCGGAATAGATTGTCCGCCCTGACCCATTCCAAAGATTACAATTTGATCCAAATCCTTGACCATATCAAATACATCAGCACCAGTATGTTCTTTAGCCTTCGGCTTGTCGCATGACTGACCATTGAAATGCTTGCCTCTCTTTATTAAGGGATGATTGGGCAAAAGAAATCGACGATGCCCCGTGTAAACATTCTTCTTACAATGTTGCAAATATATACTTTCAGTCTCATCTAAACAGTGCGTCCATGCATTGTATCCCTTGTTTGTCTATCCCGAAAGGTTACTAAGAGCAGGCCAATCATTGATTGTTACGAAAAGCAACGCTCGGAGGTCAAATTCTTCCTACTTGTGCTCATCCCACACACGTATTCCTGGTTCGTGCCACAACTGTAAAGTTCTTCAACTAATGGCCTTAGGTACACATCAATGTCGTTGCTGGGTTGCTTCGGGCCTGGGATCAACACTGGCATCATAATGAACTTCCGCTTCATGCACAACCAAGGAGGAAGGTTATTTATACATAGAGTCATGGGTCAGGTGCTGCGACTAGAGCTTTGCTCTCCAAAGGGATTCAAGCCATCTGTACTTAGACCAAACCTTAAGTTCCTTGCGTCATCTGCAAATTCCAGATAGTCTCTATCGATTTTTCTCCACTGCGACCCATCAGCGAGGTGTCTCAACATCCCGTCTAACTTACGTTCCTCTTTATGCCATCGCAACAACTTGGCGTGCTCTTTATTTCTAAACAAATGTTTCAACCGTGGTATTATAGGAGCATACCACATCACCTTCGCAGGAACCCTCTTCTGGGGCGCTCTCCCTCAACATCACAAGGGTCATCTCATCTGATCTTATACCGCAATGTAGTGCATACCGAGCATGCATCCAAATTCTCATACTCCCCACCATGGTAGAGGATGCAGTCATTAGGGCATGCATGTATCTTCTGAACCTCTAAACCTAGAGGGAAGATAACCTTCTTTACTTCGTATGTACTGGCGGGCAATATGTTATCCTTTGGAAGCATATTCATCATCATTTTCAACAACATTTCAAATGAAAAGTCAGGTATACCACACTCTGGCTTCCATCGTAGCAATTCCAGTGTGCTACCCAGCTTTTTCAGACCATTTTCCCAATTTGGATACAACAACTTTTTGTGATCCTCTAACATGTGATTGAACTTCTCCTCTCTTTTTCAATTTCCCAGTCTCTCCATGCATCGGTAATGGACCGACCAAGATCATCATTGGGATCATCATGTGCCTCTTCTTCAGCCTCCCATTCAGCTTCCCACATGGAAGTATCAACATGCTCAGGGAAACCATGATAGTTATCATCATCATCCTCTTCTTCAGTCTCTTCCATTAAAACCCCTCTCTCTCCGTGCTTGGTCCAACAATTATAACTAGGTATGAAACCGTACTTTCACATGTGGCTGTGAGGGGTTTTTTAGTTAGAGTAATCCTTCTGATTCCTACATCCACTACATGGATAGAATACAAAACCATTCTACTTGTTCGCATTAGCCACACAAATGAATTCATGCACGCCATTAATGAACTCAGCAGAGCGTCGGTCAGTACCGTACATCCATTCCTGAACCATCTGCATTATTGTAGAAGTATATAAAAAACCAGTACACAACATCATGAATAGATATTAATGATCAATTTAATACAAGTTATAATGTGAGCTTCTAGAGCATTAAATTTGAATTTTGGAAAATTTACATGCACCAATTTTTGAATTGGAGAAAACAATTACCATGAAAAATGTGGAGTTTTTAATTATTGTTCTAGCAGTGAAATGTTCATTCCATTTTGGGCTCTAAAACACTAAAATTACACATTTCAATTTTTAGTAACTTTGTGCCTAATTAAAATTTCCCTAAAATTAGACATCTAAAAATCCTCTACTTCTAGAGCATGCAAATCCATCTCTACTTCTATCCCATTAAGCCAAAGTAACAATAAGAGATGGTAGGATGAAGTTTCTAACCTTTTAAAACCTTGGGTTTAGGGGTTGCAACCAAATCTTGACAAATCTTGAGAAAAAAAGGGCATGAACTCGGCTTACTTGGGAGGGAAAATGGCCATGGCTAGGGCATGGAAGAAGCTGCATTATATAGGGAAACTTTTAGTACTAGGCCATGATAGAGGCTGGGACTAATTGTCCTTTTCCTCCCGGTCCATGATACGGGCCGAGACTAATTGTCCCCGTAAAGTGCAGCGGCCCGGCACAAGGTCTCTTATCCTTTGCCGTGTTACGGACCGGGACTAGAGACCTCGAATGGCCCGGGACTAGTGCTTCCCCGTGCTCCTACCATTGGACACGTTACGAACCGGGACTAGTGCTGCCACTAGTCCCGACCCATAACAAACCGGGACTGGTGCCTGGTTTGTCGCCGAACCGAAGGCCTTTTTTCCACTAGTGCACATGGATCCACCAGAGTCATTGGCATATGTATTTTTTCAATGACCACCACCAGTGTCATTACATGTGTGTTCCTTTCCTAAACCCCATGGATCCACCAGTGTCATTGAACGTCTTTGCATGTGTGTTCTATTCCTAAACAACCACTAGTGTCCTTGCATGTGTGTTATTTTACTAAACCACATGGATCCACCTGTGTCATTTGTATGTGTGCTCTTTTCATAAACCACCACCAGTGTCATTGCATGTGTGTTCCTTTCCTAAACCACATGGATCCACTAGTGTAATTTGCATGTGTGTTCTTTTCATAAAACACAACCAGTTTCATTGCCTATGTGTTCTTTTCCTAAACAACAACTAGAGCCATTGCATGTTTGTTCTTTCCATAAACAAGTTGGATCCACCAGGGTCATTTGCATGTGTGTTCTTTTCATTAACCACCACCAATGTCATTGCATGTGTGTGCTTTTCATATAGCACAACTATAGTCATTGCATGTGTGTTCTTTTCATTAACCACCACCAATGTCATTGCATGTGTGTGCTTTTCATATAGCACAACTATAGTCATTGCATGTATGTTCTTTTAAAAAGCAACATGGAAGCACAACCAGAGTCATTGCATGTGTATACTTTTCATAAACCACCACCAGTGTCATTGCATGTGTGTTCTTTCCATAAACCACATGGATCCACCAGAGACATTTGCATGTGTCTTCTTTTCAATGACCACCAGTGTCATTGCATGTGTCTTCGTTTCCTAAACAACATGGATCCACCAGTGCATTGCATGTCTTTGCATGTGTGTTCTTTTCCTAAACCACCACTAGTGTAATTACATGTGTGTTATTTTACTAAACCACATGGATCCTCCAGTGTCATTTGTATTTGTGTTCTTTTCATAATCCACCACCTGTATCATTGCATATGTGTTCTTTCCAAAAACCACATGGATCCACCAGTGTCATTGCATGTGTGTTCTTTTCCTAAACCACCACTAGTGTCATTGCATGTGTGTTCTTTTCCTAAACCACCACTAGTGTCATTGCATGTGTGTTCTTTTCATAAACCACTTGGATCGACCAATGTCATTGCATGTGTGTTGTTTTCATAAACCACAACTATAGTCATTGCATGTTTGTTCTTTTCATAAACCCCATGGAACCACAACTAGAGTCATTGCATGTGTGTTCTTTTCATAAACCACCACCAGTGTCATTCCATGTGTGTTCTTTCTATAAACCACATGCATCCACCAGAGTCATTTGCATGTGTGTTCTTTTCAATGACCACCACCAGTGTCATTGCATGTGTGTTCCTTTCCTAAACCACACGGATCCACCAGTGTCATTGCATATCTTTGCATGTGTGCTATTTTCCTAAACCACCACTAGTGTCATTGCATGTGTGTTATTTTACTAAACCACATGGATCCACCAGTGTCATCTGTATGTGTGTTCTTTTCATAAACCACCACCAGTGTCATTGCATGTGTGTTGCTTACCTAAACAACATGGATCCACTATTGTCATTTGCATGTGTGTTATTTTCATAAACCACCACTAGTGTTATTGCATCTATGTTCCTTTCCTATACCACAACTAGAGTCATCGTATGTTTGTTCTATACATAAACCACTTGGATCCACCAGAGTTATTTGCATGTGTGTTCTTTTCATTAACCACAACCAGTGTCATTGCATGTCTGTTCTTTTCATATACCACAACTATAGTCATTGCATGTATATTGTGGGGCCCCCAGATTAATCCTCTGAGAATCCCTGTTATGCATACACCATGATCCCATGGTCAGTTAGTCGTGGCACATAACCTACAAGGATCAAAGTAAACATCCATTACTTAAGAGGATACATGTCATACCTTACATGCCATTATGACTACATCAATAATCATCAGCGGAACATCATCAAGCGTAGAGCCCGAGCTATGCCGTAACCTACAGGTAATTGACTGGGCTCACATGGTCATCAACTTCACCTACTTTTCAATATTTGACCAAGTTAATAGCAAGGGAGATTGCTAGTGAGTACATTGAAAGTACTCGCAAACCACCTTTAAAATAACAATATTAACAAGAGAATATGATTATGGCTGGGGTAGTAGGAGGGCTCCAATGGAGGTTCATTTCTCAACTAGTTTCTCTTGTACATATAGCACCTACAAATCTTTGTTTAAAACTTATGTAAAATATTTTGGAAACCTTTTTGAAAAGTTTTAGAAAACACTAGGACTGGTCCACTGATACGTTGCAAACGTATCCATAATTTTTGATGTTCCATGCTTGGTTTTAACTACTTTCTTATTTTTGTCCACACTTTGGAGTACTTTTCGTATGATTTCTTGGACTAACCTATTTACAAGAGTCACAGTGCCAGCTGCCTGTTTTCTGCTGCTTTTGGTTCCAGGAAAGTCAGAAAATGAATATTCTCGGAATTGGACGGGACAAAAGCCAAAGTCAGTTTTTAACCGAGGGACACACCAGGAGCCAGAATACGAGACAGAGAGGGGCTGGGGCCCGGCCACACCACTAGGCTGCGGGGGCTAGGCCTTGCCACGCCAGGGGGTGGTCTGGCCGCCCTAGACACCCCTCGGCCTCCCTCTTTGCCTATAGGTTGCCTCCGGACCTAAAAACCCAGGGGGGTCTGATGTTTTTATAGAAAGAGTTTCGCTCTGGCGCCACCACCAGATTCCACGATTCAGAACCAAAAATTCCGTTCTGGCACCCTGCCGGGACGGGGAATTGGAGGAGATCATCACCATCGCTTCTCCATCGACCATCCATGTTTCCCCCATCTATGAGTGAGTAATCCCCCGCTATAGGCTATGGGTATGGCAGGGATTGGATGAGATCGTTCATGTAATGGCATCAGATTGTTAGGGCATGGTGCCTAGTATCTTCTATTAGTGCTTTTTGACTTTGTTGCGACTTGTTATGCTTAATGCTTGTCACTAGGGCCTGAGGGCCATGATTTCAGATCTCAACATGTTATTGATTCATTGTGATAGTATTGTTTACCGGCAAGTTGTATACACACGTTGTTGTCCGGAACCAAAGGCCCCGAAGTGACAGAAATCGGGATAACCGGAGGGAATGGCTTTGATGTGAGGAGTACATGTGTTCACGGAGTGTTAATGCTTTGCTCCGGTGCTCTATTAAAAGGAGCACCTTAATTTCCAGTAGTTCCCTTGAGGCCCCGCTGCAAACGGGCTGGCAGGAGAAAAGATTTTGTGCAAGTTCTCATTGCGAGGACGTATGACTATATTTGGGACACATGCCTATGATTATTTAGTACTTGGATGCTTTATCTTATTTATCTACAATTGCCCTATGTTCTGATTTCCATGTGAATTGTCTTGTCCATGCAATGCCCGTCTATCCATCCCTATGCCTACCGCACTCGAATCCTACTGTTTACTGCTGTTGTTACTACTGTCTTTACTTTACTACTGCTGCTACTTTACTATTCCTACTACAACACTGTTGCTACTAATAAACTGTTGTGAGCAAGATTGTTTCCAGGTGCAGCTGAATTGACAACTCAGTTGTTAAGGCTTATAAATATTCTTTGGCTCCCCTTGTGTCGAATCAATAAATTGGGTTTTACTTCCCTCGAAATTACTGCGATACACCCCCTATACTTGTGGGTCATCAAGACTATTTTCTAGCGCCGTTGTCCGGGAGCATCACGTTATTTATCAAGTCCACTTGGAATCACTATTGTTCAAGCTTACTTTATTTCTGCCTTGTTTGCTTGTTTATGATAAAGCTCTAGACAATGGTCCTGTTGGGAATATGCCCTAGAGGCAATCATGAATGATGATATTCCTGTGTATTCATAAGGTTATGGTCCATGTATGAACTGCTGATATGTATCATCGAACATGTGATTTGATTGTGGAACTACATATTCATGTTGTTCATACTAATTGTCCTTGGTCATTGAGGTTGTGCCGGACACACAACTTAGACCAATGTGAAAGTCGGCATATGACTAGGTTCCACTTGTCATAGGCATGGAGATGCTATTCCGACTTACACGGATTCGACTAAAGAGTTTAGCGAGTCAGACTGACCCATATTGTGATGCAACGAACAAGCCGTCATTTGCATGTCTCAATCAATGTAATCCTTAGACCTCAGGTTATTGCACAATCCGAGTTGAGGATCTCCGACTTAGGTTCTGTCAAACGCTGTTCCGTCACTGGGCAGTTATAAAGGCGGAGTTCGGGTCGGCTGAGAATCAAGCTGCTTGATGTGAATAACCAAGACGGGATTTTGCCCCTCCATCTGGAGAGATATTCTATGGGCCCTCTCGGAAGATATGATTCGAAAAGCATGGCCATGCGCATCTCGGATTAAGTGTTAACCGAGACAACCGACTAAGAGTTAGTCGGATGAATCACTTATCTCGGATCGAGAAAGAGAGTCGGACTATTTAAGGGATGACGATCATTCGCCTATAGTCCAACAAGGAATATCGTGAGGCAAAAGGGACTCAGACGAAAGTCGCATTGGAAGGTATGTCATCATGACTTATTGGTACTTGGGAGTTGGCACGTTCTGCTAGGAGCCGCTACCAACTGATCGATCACGAGTGAAACTCGGAATCGTTTCCGGGTTACCATGAGCTTGTCGGGTCACACACTTAAGAGCGAGAGCAAGTTTGGGTTAGACCCAAACAAGAAACCTATTGGGGTTGGACCCAAATAGAGACATGGACTTAGTCAGCAAGTGAGACTTGAAGTGGCTAATATAGGCATTTTTAGTCAATGGGCCACAAGTGAGTGGGGCCCACTTTCACTCCCTATATAAGCTGGGGCGCAGGTGCTTAGAGCACAAGGTTAGGTCACTCCATGTGTTGGAAACCCTAGCCCCAGTCCGTCCTGTCGCCGCCGTACCGGATCTAGCAGTCCATCGCCGGCGCTCCTCCTCGTACGTGTGGATACCGGTGGAGGTGTTGTACGTTCAGCACTTCGATGATCGTGAAGTACGGATTGTGCATCGTGGAACCGGAACGGATTGTGAGGACTACACTGCATCAAGCGACGTGCTTCATCAATTCCGCAAGTGCGCGTCTAGTGGTAATCCTCGTGGCCTTCTACCTGAGCTGGATCTTGGGATCACCACGTAGGGAAAAAGTTTTTGTTTATATCTGCGTGGCTCAATAGTTGTATCAGAGCGTTAGCTTCTAGTTTTAGGCTCGAGATCGCGCATATGTGATATGCGGTTGGCGTTAGATTGGATCTAATTACAGTTTTGGTGGTCGATCTATGAGATAGATCGGTTTTGGACAAAGTTGATTGGATCAACTGTACTCGGGGAAATGAATGATCTGTTTTCCATGATCTAACTGCTAAGGTCGTGGAACGACATATCCGTACCGGTCGGTATTCGCCATCGGGGTAGACTATGACACGTAAACCCGGATGTGGTGATCGAAGATCAAAGGTTTTGATCGAAACAGAGTCCGGATCGGATTTGGGTAAAATTGTTTTATCCGATGATGAAATCCATGTCCGGAATGCAGATGAGATTTGCGTTTTTCAGAAAAACCGTGTTTTATCGGATTTGGGACCACCGGCTTCACCCTGTCGTAGCGCCGTAGATGTCGTTGCGAGTTTCACAACACCGGTAGATATCGTATCTATGCATAACTTGTTTTGCAGGATGATGTTGTGAATGGTATGGCTTATGTGCATATGATGTGTGTAATCCATACGTGATTTGCGTATGACGGATTTTGTCACCCGGCTGGAGCCTAGGTGTTGTCATCTTATTGTATAACGGCCTGCGTGTCAGATTCTCTGTGTAATTTGGATTACTAGCTAGTGTAGCTGTTTGGAGAATCCGGATAGCATGCAAGTCAGTGTACAAGTCGGCTACATGGTGTAAGACGGCACGTGACAAGAGTTGACACGAGTCGGATTACAGGCTTTATGGAGATGGATATCGCCATGAAGAGAGCCATACCATTTCACATTATAATTGCTTTGTTTTGTGTTATTGCTATGTCTCTGTTTTACCTCTATTAGATAGTTGGTAGAAAGTAATCCCTCAAAGAAGGTCTAGTCGGTTTCCCCGCCAGTGCTGCACCATCACAGGTCGAACATTTTTGGTAGTGGGCTCATAAAATTGAGGTACTATCAATTCTTTCCGACTAGGTGGGTTCGAGTTAGACTCTTACAGCGGAAGCACTTGGTAATCTAGACAGGTCTATCACAACGGTTGTGGGACTTGGGGAAAAGTCGGATGGGAGCCGGGGCATGTGATGCCACCCATCCAACAGGAGTTGTATGAGATACGATTGACAAGAAGTTGTCTACCTAGATCACTTGACGGCTAGCAGTGATGCTAGAGCTCACTAGTCGACTTGCTTATTTAGGGTCCTGAATCACTAATTAACCATCGGAGGGGTGTTGGTTCTAGTGGGAGCATAAATATTAAAGTGTTTAATATGCTTGCTCTTTATGGATACATGTCTTAAGTGTTTTGCATATTTTCTGTTGCAGATCAATGGCACCTAGCAGTCTTCCTCAAATTTCCGGTTTTGCTTTGAGAACTATCTTAGAGAAAGATAAGCTGAATGGAACTAATTTCACATATTGGTATCGTAATCTGAGAATTGTTCTCAAACAAGAAAAGAGGGATCGTGGCCTAGACAACCCACTTCCACCTGAGCCGGATGAGAATGCAACTGTCGTAGCCACCAATGCCTACCGTCGGATTTGTGATGAATCCACGGAGATTAGCTGTCTTATGCTTGCTCACATGGAACCGGACTTACAGTAGCAGTTCGAGAATGTTGAGGCCTAGGATATGATCGAAAGCCTCAAAAGTATGTTCTAGGCTCAAGCAAAGACTGAGAGGTATCGAGTCTCTTTGGCCTTGTTGAGCTACAAGCTTAAGGATGGCGATCCACTGAGTCCGCATGTGATCAAGATGGTTGGTTACGTGCAGTCTCTGGAAAGGCTGGGCTACCCCATTAGCGAAGAGTTGGCTACGAACATAATTCTGAACTCTCTTCCTAGTGCGTATGGCCAGTTCATATCGAACTACCACATGCATGGTATGGATAAGAAGCTCACTGAATTACACGGGATACTCAAGCAGGCTGAGGCGGATCTCAAGAAAGGTGGCAGTCAAGTGTTGATGGTACAAAACAAGGCTAAGTTCAAGAAGAGTTCTTGGACAAAGAAGAAGAAGGCAAAGTCAGGAGGTAAGGCGGAGGACCTAGTCCAAAGTGCTTCCTCAGGGACTAAACCATCTCATACAGCCGGATCCACTTGCTTATACTGCAAGTCGGATGGCCACTGGAAGAGGAATTGCAGCAAGTATCTGGCTGATAAAGGCAAGAGCGGAGGTGTGACTTCCGGCTCAGGTACGCTTGTTTGCAATGTTATAGACATTTATATTGCTGATGCACCTGGTAGTTCTTGGGTATATGATACCGGATCAGTCATTCACATCTGCAACTCGTTGCAGGTACTGGTAAGATATAGGAGCGTTACAAGAGGCGAGGTTGACATTAGAGTCGGAAACAAAGCGAGGGTCGCTGCGTTGGAAGTCGGCACAATGCAACTTCATTTACCTTCTGGATTCATAATGGAGCTAAATAATTGTTATTATGTTCCAGTGCTTAGTAGAAACATCATTTCTGCCTCATGTTTGATGAGACAGGGCTATGAGTCGAATATTAAGAACAATGGTTGTTCTTTATATTTGAATGATATGTTTCATGGCTTTGCGCCCATCCAGGACGGGTTATTTATTTTGAATCTTGATAGTGAACCTGTCTATAACATAAATGTGAAAAGGTTAAAACCAAATGATCTGAATATGACTTACTTTTGGCATTGTCGGCTTGGTCATATAAGCTGGAAACGCATGAATAAGCTCCATGATGATGGACTACTAACTTCATTCGACTTGGAGTCGTTCGAGACATGCGAATCATGCCTTATCGGCAAGATGACCAAGACACCTTTTGCAAAGAGTTGTGAAAGGGCGTCCGACGTATTGGGACTAGTACATAGTGATGTATGTGGCCCAATGAGCACGACAGCTAGAGGTGGTTATGAGTACTTCATTACCTTCACTGATGATTTGAGTAGATATGGATATATCTACTTGATGAAACATAAGTCGGGAGCCTTTGAAAAGTTCAAGGAATTACAGAATGAGGTACAAAATCAACTTGGCAAGAAAATAAAGTTTCTTCGGTCGGACCGAGGAGGCAAGTACATGAGCCATGAGTTTGCTGACCATCTAAAGAGTTCTGGAATAGTTCCCCAGCTCAGTCCTCTAGGAACGCTGCAGAGAAATGGTGTGTCGGAAAGGAGGAATTGGACCTTGTTGGACATGGTACGGTCAATGATGAGTTGGACAGATCTTCCTTTATCATTTTGGCGTTATTGTCTAGAAACTGCAGCGTTCACACTAAACAGAGTACCATCAAAGTCGGTAGAGAAGACACCGCATGAGATGTGGACTGGCAAGAAGCCGAGTTTGTCTTTTCTTAAGATTTGGGGTTGTGAAGCTTTTGTCAAGCGAATTCAGTCGGACAAGCTTACAGCTAAGTTAGATAAGTGTACTTTCGTGGGATATCCGAGGGAAACCTTGGGTTACTACTTCTACAACCGAGAAGAGGGCAAAGTGTTTGTCGCTCGAAACGGTGTCTTCCTTGAGAAAGAGTTTCTCGGTCAGGGAGTCAGTGGGAGTACGGTGCATCTCGAAGAAATTCGAGAGATGCCAGCTAGCAGCGAGTCGGAAAATGCCTTAGAGGTTGAGCCGGACATGGTACCTGAGCTGGAAAATGCACCGACACTGCGAAGATCGGCTGGATTGCGAAGTGTTCGTGATGTATTGCTGTTAGACAGTGATGAGCCGACAACTTATTCGGAAGTGATGGTGGGTTCTGATTCCGAGTCATAGCTTGGAGCCATGAGATCCGAATTAAAGGCCATGGATGAAAATCAAGTTTGGAACTTGGTTGATCTACCAGACGGTGCAAGACCCGTCGAGTGCAAATGGGTCTTTAAGAAGAAAACTGATATGGATGGAAATGTTTCTATCTATAAAGCATGGCTTGTCGTGAAGGGGTTCCGACAAGTTCAAGGAGTTGACTACTAGACTTTCTCTCATGTATCGATGCTTAAATCAGTTCAGATCATGTTAGCCATAGCAGCCTATTTCGACTATGAGATATGGCAAATGGATGTCAAGACAGCTTTCCTTAATGGAAATTTAACCGAGGACGTGTATATGATACATCCCGAGGGTTTTTTCGATCCGGCTAATGCTGACAAGGTATGCAAATTTCGGAAATCCATTTATGGGTTGAAGCAAGCATCTCGGAGTTGGAACATTCGCTTTGATGAGGTAGTCAAATCGTTTGGCTTCATCAAGAGCGATCATGATTCTTGTTTATACAAGAAGTTTAGTGGGAGCAAAGTAAACTTTCTGATCTTATATGTGGATGACATATTACTGATTGGAAATGATGTCCAGATGTTGCAAGAGACCAAGGAATCATTGGAAAAGAGTTTTTCGATGAAAGACTTGGGTGAGGCGACTTACATACTAGGAATCCGGATCTATAGAGATAGATCAAGGCGGCTCATTGGATTGAGTCAGAGTACATATTTGGACAAAGTGTTGAAGAAGTTCAACATGGAATCATCTAGGAAGGTGTTCTTACCGATGTCCCATGGCGTAAAACTTAGCAAGACTCAGTGTCATTCGACAACTGATGAGCGAAGTCGGATGAGTGCGATTCCGTATGCTTCTGCAATCAGATCCATCATGTACGCTATGATTTGTACTAGGCCGGATGTTTCCTATGCTCTAAGTGTTGTGAGAAGATACCAGGCTGATCCTGGAGAGATCCACTGGGCAGCGGCTAAAAATATCCTCAAGTACTTGAGAAGGACTAAGGATATGTTCCTGGTTTATCGAGGTGAGGATGAACTCAGTGTAAAGGGTTACACGGATGCGAGTTATCTCACTGACTCGGATGATTCTCATTCACAATCCGTATATGTGTTTGTGATAAACGGAGGGGCTGTGAGCTGGAAAAGTTCCAAGCAAGAAACGATGTCTACATCTACGAAAGAGGCTGAGTACATTGCTGACTCGGAGGCAGCAAAGGAAGCCGTTTGGATGAGGAATTTCCTCATGGATCTTGTTGTGGTTCAGGGCTCGTCTAATCCGTTAGACGTGTATTGTGACAACAATGGTGCTATTGCACAAGCCAAGGAACCTAGACAACACCAAAAGAACAAACATATACTCATGCGGTACCACCTTATACGCCAGTTCGTGGATCAAGGTGATATCAAGTTATGCAAGGTACACACGGATGCAAACATTGAGGATCCGTTGACAAAGCCACTTCCACAGCCGAAGCATGAGGCGCACCTGAGAGCAATGGGCATCAGATTCCTGGATATGTGATGTCGGAAGATTGACTCTAGTGCAAGTAGGAGACTGTTGGGAATATTCCCTAGAGGCAATCATGAATGATGATATTCCTGTGTATTCATAAGGTTATGGTCCATGTATGAACTGCTGATATGTATCATCGAATATGTGATTTGATTGTGGAACTACATATTCATGTTGTTCATACTAATTTTCCTTGGTCATTGAGGTTGTGCCGGACACACAACTTAGACCAATGTGAAAGTCGGCAGATGACTAGGTTCCACTTGTCATGGGCATGGAGATGCTATTCCGACTTACACAGATTCGACTAAAGAGTTTAGCGAGTCGGACTGACCCATATTGGGATGCAACGAACAAGTCGTCATTTGCATGTCTCAATCAATGTAGTCCTTAGACCTGAGGTTATTGCACAATCCGAGTTGAGGATCTCCGACTTAGGTTCTGTCAAACGATCTTCCGTCATTGGGCAGTTATAAAGGTGGAGTTCAGGTCGGCTGAGAATCAAGATGCGTCCGAAGAGATATTTGTTGGGCCCTCTCGGAAGATATGATTCGGAAAGCATGGCCATGCGCGTCTCGGATTAAGTGTTAACCGAGACAACCGACGAAGAGTTAGTCGGATGAATCACTTATCTCAGATCGAGAAAGAGAGTCGGACTATTTAAGGGATGACGATCATTCGCCTATAGTCCGACAAGGCATATCGTGAGGCAAAAGGGACTCAGACGAAAGTCGCATTGGAAGGTATGTCGTCATGACTTATTGGTACTTGGGAGTTGGCACGTTCTGCTAGGAGCGGCTACCAACTGATCGATCACGAGTGAGACTCGGAATCGTGTCCGGGTTACCATGAGCCTGTCGGGTCACACACTTAAGAGCGGGAGCAAGTTTGGGTTAGACCCAAACCGGAAACCTATTTGGGTTGGACCCAAATAGAGACATGGACTTAGTCAACAAGTGAGACTTGAAGTGGCTAATATAGGCCTTTTTAGTGAATGGGCCACAAGTCAGTGGGGCCCACTTTCACTCCCTATATAAGCTGGGGCGCAGGTGCTTAGAGCACAAGGTTAGGTCACTCCATGTGTTGGAAACCCTAGCCCCAGTTCGTCCTATCGCCGCCGTACCGGATCTAGCAGTCCATCGCCGGCGCTCCTCCTCGTACGTGTGGATACCGGCGGAGGTGATGTGCGTTCAGCACTTCGACGATCATGAAGTACGGATCGTGGATCGTGGAACCGGAACGGATCGCGAGGACTGCACTGCATCAACCGACGTGCTTCATCAATTCCGCAACTGCGCGTCTAGTGGTAATCCTCGTGGCCTTCTACCTAAGCTGGATCTTGGGATCACCGCGTAGGGAAAAAGTTTTTGTTTATCTCTGTGTGGCTCAACAAGTCCTATATTGAATGATCAGTCATCGTGTTATAGAATTGTTAAAAGTGGGTTTGAAGGTTTTAATCCCACTATTTTTGAGCTTGATAAAAATTATGTTTTTGTAGAATATGAAAAGCATGCTTTATATGATAGTTATATTTTTGAGTTTATTCATGAGGCTACTGAAAATTATTATGAGAGAGGAAAATATGATTGTAGAAGTTTTCATGGTATTGAAACACCTCTCTATGTGCTGAAAGTTTTGAAGTTACTCTTGTTTTATCTTCCTATGCCTGTCACTTTGTTCTTTACGAATTTATTTGCATACAGGATTCCTAGGCATAGGAAGTGGGTTAGACTTAAATGTGTTTTGAATTTTGTTCTTGATGCTCTCTTTTACTTCAATTCATATTTCTTATGTGAGCATCCTCCCAAACTATCATGCCTAACTTAAAGGTGTTAAAGAAAAGTATTTATTGGGAGAGAACCCAAAAGTTTTAGATGAGTCTTGGAAGTTATTACTTCAGTAATAACCGCTCCTTATCCTTTTTATTTGCTTTTTGTGCCAAGAGTAACCTCTAATGAGAGAGAAGGAATGATTGGGAAAGTTGTTGTCTCGAAACAGATTACTGTGCTTCACCGTAAAAATTCGTGTAAAATCTCTGTACCTCCTTTTGAGGCGTGACGTTTTGTGCTTCTGTCCCAGGTTGTTATCTAACTTTCGTTAGTTCAACACTTTGTGATTTGAGAAACATAAGGTCTTCGAAAAAATTCGTGTTTACCTGCTGGTCTATTTTGTCAGATTTCTGCCATTTTCTGCATTTGCATCTTGTTGGTTTCTTTTTGAGTTTTTTTGGGGAATTGAGATTTTTGAGGGAAGTGCTACAATAGCTTGTGTTTTAATGGAAGTTTTAGTGGTGTTAGAACTGAACCTAAAGACTTATTATCTTGAGTGCACTAATGTTGCTAATAAAGATTGCGTGAAGTTTTGTATGAAGGAAAAATTCAGGAGTATGGAAGGAATGAGTAATGAGATGAAGGATGGACTAAAGTTCAAGCGTGGGGATGACACGCGTGTCACCCCAAGAAATATCCAAGATGTACAAGCATCAAAGCTTGGGGATGCCCAAGGCATCCCCCTCTTCATCAATAAAAATCATAGGTTTCTTCCAAACGCTTCATTTTTATTGTTTCATGCACAATTGTGTTGTTCTTGGAGCGTCTTCTTTTTCGTTGTCGTTTTGGTTTTTCGTTTGCTTGGTTTGCTTAGTTTTCTGAATAAATTGGTTGGACCCCCTCTTTCATGCATTGGTTTTCAAATAGTTTGGTTTGGGTTGGAAAAGAGTTCAAAAGTTCATGCTTAAGTGGTAAAGAGAGCTTGTTTTTGACTGTGGCCTATGCTTTTCATGCCATGCTTGATATTGTTTTCGCTTTATGCTTAATATTCTTTGCTGTATCATGACTTGTTATGAACAATTGAGATTGCTTAATGTGCCTTTGAAGAATCATGCGGTATTTTAGCATATTAAAGCATAGTATTGTGGTATTCTCCTTTGATGCTTTATTTGGGTTGACTTGGCGCATGTTCACACCATGTTATGACTATCTCAAGTCACCATAAGCCTTTATGATCCTTTAGTTTTCAACTTGTAGTATCACTTTATGCTTTGATCAATGATGTGTTGTCGCTCTGCATGATTATGGCCATTATTGCTCTCTTAGTTTGTCGCTCCCAGTCTTTTGCTAGCCTCCGTAACGAAGTATGAGTTCCACTCATGCATCCAACTCCTTAAACCAAGTTATTCCAAAGAGTCCACCATACCTACCTACTAGAATATGCTATTCCAAGTATATTCATTTTTTATCTACCTTCCAAATTAAACTTGTTATGAGAAAACTAGTGATTAAAGCTCTGACGAACTTGATGGCACACTTTAATTTTCTTACCCTTAATAAACTTGAACCATTCTATCATCTATGTTGTATATGCTTGCACTTATTTGTTGGGGATTAGCAGAATCATGCTGTCATGGGGAACGCTTTCAACATTGCACTTGTACTTTGTACCTAGTTGATATCATGCTCTTTTGTCTATGGATGTCGTCGGTGTGAAATGAAAGGGGAGCTTGTATGTCCATGGAGTTATGTACGTGTGTTAGAGAAACGCCTGGGCCGCTAGTCTAATCCATGCCGTCATGGTGGAAACCTGCATCGTAACCATAATGAGCTGTCTATGAAGCATTCTTCTTATAAAAAAAGAGTCAGATACTGAGAAAAAAAGAAGAGAAAGAAAAGAAGGGATTATGAAAAGAGGAAAGAGATAAAAAAGCACCATATTCCCATGGTAAATAAGAAGATTGCTGAGATGCATGTTGTCTGCTTGCCTTGTCATTTTGATATGGGGATTCTTCCGTATCATTGGGCAAGGGGTACCCCGTTGGCTGTTCTCTATGATACACATGTACTTACAATGACAAGAACTTACCGGTACCTAAACTTGAGTAGCATGAGGAGCGGCCCTCGTATTCAAGGGACATGAGATTTCCAACTTATACTTTGTCAAGCATATACTTCATAGTTTCTTCACTTTAACCTTAACCACTTCAAGATGCTTATTATAGGAGCAAGGAGAGCTAAAAGCTAATAAGTACCATAATTTTTGGAAGCTCTTTATGAAACTTGAGTCTCTACTTCCTTCTTTGAAGGCCTTTCTTTTAATTTTGTGTTGAGTCTCCACCTTTTATCTTTATGCACCTACTTTGAGAGCATAGTGGCCATTCTTAGTTCTATGTGCATTGTCCCAAGACTTGTTGATTGATGCATAGCTTTGATATTGCTTGTGTTAAACTATTTGTATGTAGTCACTCTTATGAAATTTGAAGGTGGCAAATGCATTTATGTTTGCTACTCTATGAGGGACAAGCTGAATGCCACTATGCTATGTTTTCTTTATGTGAAACAAACAAACGTCTTGCAAAGAATTGTTATTCATGAATATTTTGTTTCTGCCTTTTCATTTTGCAACATAGTTGCTTTGTCTTATTGTTACAACTTTATCTTTCATGTTATGTTGAAGTATTATGATCCCAGCTATGAATGTTTTACAAATACTTTGATCAAGTTTATGATGGTGCATGTCACCTCAAAATTTATTCTTTCTTTTTATTACTTACCTACTCGAGGACGAGCAGGAGTTAAGCTTGGGGATGTTGATACATTGCAAACGTATCCATAATTTTGGATGTTCCATGCTTGGTTTTATCTACTTTATTATGTTTTGTCCACACTTTGGAGTACTTTTCATATGATTTCCTGGACTAACCTATGAACAAGACTCATAGTGCCACCTGCCTGTTTTCTGCTACTTTTGGTTCCAGGAAAGTCAGAAAATGAATATTCTCGGAATTGGACGGGACAAAAGCCAAAGTCAGATTTTCACCGAGGGACATCAGTGTCCAGAATACGAGACGGAGAGGTGCTAGGGCCCAGCCACACCTCCTGGCCGCACGGGCTAGGCCTGGCAGCCCTAGGCACCCCCTCTGCCTCCCTCTTCGCCTATAAGTTGCCTCCTGACCTAAAAACCCAGGGGGATTCGACGTTTTTCCAGAAATAGTTCAGCTCCGCTGCCACCACCAGATTCCACGATTCAGAACCAGAATCTCTGTTCTGGCACCCAGCCGGGATGAGGAATCGGAGGAGATCATCGCCATCATCATCACCATCGCTTCTCCATCGACCATCCATGTTTCCCCCATCTATGAGTGGCTAATCCCCCGCTGTAGGCTATGGGGATGGTAGGTATTGGATGAGATCGTTCATGTAATGGCATCAGATTGTTAGGGCATGGTGCCTAGTATCTTCTATTAGTGTTTTTTGACTTTGTTGCGACTTGTTATGCTTAATGCTTGTCACTAGGGCCCGAGTGCCATGATTTCAGATCTGAACATGTTATTGATTCATTATGATAGTATTGTTTATGGTCTTACCTGCAAGTTGTATACACACGTTGTTGTCCAGAACCAAAGGCCCCGAAGTGACAGAAATTGGCATAACCGGAGGGAATGGCTCTTATGTGAGGATCACATGTGTTCACGGAGTGTTAATGTTGCGGTCGCAGCATAGAAAACAAAAAAATTCCTACGATGAGAACTATCCACCAAGATCTATCTACTAGATATAGAGCAACGAGTGGATATACATCCATGGAGAACTTACCCTCAAAGACAACTAGCTTTGTTAACGAGTAGGAACTCGTGGTTGATGTAGTCGTATGGTTGTCAATATCAAGATCGTGTGGAAGTCCGAGTGCCACAAATCAGCAGTGCATCCGTCCTCGCACACACGTCCAAGTCACCCGACAACCTCTACCTCCTCGCTCCAGCGAATCAGCGGAAGCAACAACTCCTTCCAGATGCAAGGCCACCGGGAACATGTATCTCGCTAATCCGAGACCATGGGGGAATATCTAGAGGGGGAGGGAGATCCTTCACGAGGAGGTGTGCTTTGTGAGGGAGGAGAGGGGGGCCTTTTAGACGAGAGGGGGGCTCCTCCCCTCCCATGGCCGGCGGCCTAGGGGGGATGCCCCAACATCCTCCTCATTCATGTGGTGGAAGCTCCACTCACATCAATTTTGATTCCAGCTAAAATTCCACTCACATGCATTAAATTTCCACCAAATTTAATGCAACTCTCAATTAATAAAACTCTTTTATTTATTTTATTCAGAATTTTTTTAATTACTTTAATTAACAAACATTCACATAAAACCCATTGCAACATTTCAATATCACATGCAGAACCACTTTCTGCAATTTCACCGAAACAATTCCGGTTTCTATCGAAACATTTCCTGCGCTTTGCAAACCTTCTGTCTAAAACATATGTGCTCCTAAATGGTGTCCGACAACCCTTATGTGTGTCACCCTATGGTTCACGAATAATGCAGACATGATTGAGACTCCTCTCAGATCAATAATCAGAAGAGGGACTTGGAGATCCATAATGACTCCTACACATTCAACGATGACTTCTGTGATTGTGAGGACCATTAACGCTAGTAACTTTATCCCTTTGTCTCATGATATAATACATGTCCGAGATTCAATCATCGGTATCCAAATAACTAGTTTGATCTCGTTACCGACATGCACTCTTTTCTCGTTCACGTGATATAACATTCTAGTGATCACATCACTTGCTTGCAAGCTACCTTAATGTGATATCGCCGAGAGGGCCCAGAGTATATCTATTCCATCATCGGGACTGAGAAATTCCACTCTTCATCCATGAGCCTCAACATAACACCTTCGTAGCACTGAACCCACCTTTATAGTCACCCTATTACGGTGTGACGTTTGATGTTATCAAGATACTCTTCTGGTGTTAGCAATTAACATGATCGCATGGTCTAAGGACTAAGATTACTTCGTACGATGTTATAGCAATATAAACATAATGACTTTGATCATAATGCTATACTTCGGATAAATGTTCATCACATCATTTCACAAATGTTGTGACCTCGTTATTAACAACATCCAATGTCCATGATCAGGAAACTTTGATCATCTTGTTAATCAACGAGCTAGTATATAAGAGAGGCATAACTAGGAACCCTTTTTCTTTATTAAACACACATGTATCGATGTTTCCTATCAATACAATTATGGCATGCAAAATAAACATCTATCATATACAAGGAATACATAATAACAACTTTATTATTTCCTCTCAGGGCATATTTCCTTGAGTCTCCCACTTGCACTAGAGACAATAATCTAGTATACATAGTGATAAATATAACACCCATGGAGTTCTGGTGTTGATCATGTTTTGCCCTAGGGAGAACTTTAGTCAACGGATCTGCTACATTTAGGTCCGTGTGTACTTTACAAATCTTTATATCTCCATCCTTGACTTGCTCGCGGATGGAGTGAAACTGACGCTTAATATGCTTGGAATTCTTGTGAGACCTTGGTTCCTTGGCATTGGCTATGGCTCCATTATTGTCTCAGTAGATCACCATTGGGTCCAATGCACTAGGAACCACACCTAGTTCCGTTATGAACTCCTTCATCCAAACCGCTTCCTGCGCCACTTCTGAAGCAGCAACATATTCTGCCTCCGTCGTTGATCCAGCCACCACAGGTTGTTTGGAACTCCTCCAACTAACTGTTGCTCCGTTCAAGAGAAATACGTATCCGGATTGAGACTTAGAGTCATCCGGATCAGTGTCAAAGCTAGAATCCACATAACACTTAGCGACTAGCTCTTCTTCACCTCCGTATACAAGAAACATATCCCAAGTTCTTCTTAAGTACTTAAGGATATTCTTGACCGCTATCCAGTGTTTCGAACCTGGATCAGATTGGTACCTACTAGTCAAACTAAGCATGTGCCACATCTAGTCTTGTACATAGCATGACATACATTATAGAGCCTATGGCTGAGGCATAGGGGATCTTATCCATTATCTCTCTTTCTTCCGCCGTAGCCGGACTTTGAGTCTTACTCAATGTCTTGCCTTGCAACATAGGTAAGAATCCCTTCTTACTTCCTTCCATATTAAACTTATTTAATATCTTATCAAGGTATGTATTCTGCGATAGCCCAATTAGGCGTCTTGATCTATCTCTGTAGATTTTAATGCCTAATATATATGAAGCTTCACCAAGGTCCTTCATCGAAAATTTGTTGTTTAGATAACTTTTAACACTGGTTAAAAGATCTATATCATTTAAAATCAATAATATGTCATCCACATATAATATCAGAAATGCCACATTGCTCACACTCACTTTCTTGTAAATACAAGCCTCTGAATAAGTTTGTGAAAAACCAAACTCTTTGATCACCTCATCAAAGCGGAGATTCCAACTCCGGGATCCTTGCTTCAGTCCATAGATGGATCGCTGAAGCTTGCATACCTTATTAGCATCCTTAGGATCGACAAAACCCTTAGGTTGTATCATATACAACTCTTCTTCAATAATACCATTGAGGAACGCAGTTTTGACATCCATCTGCCATATTTCATAATCGAAATATGCAGCAATTGCTAACATAATCCTAACCGACTTTAGCATCGCTGCGGGAGAGAATGTCTCATCGTAGTCAATTCCTTGAATTTGTCGAAACTCCTTTGCGACAAGTCGAGATTTATAGATGGTCACATTACCATCAACATCAGTTTTTCTTTTGAAAATCCATTTATTCTCAACGGCCTTTCGATCGTGAGGTAAGTCCACCAAGGTCCAAACCTGGTTTTTGTACATGAATTCCATCTCGGATTTCATGGCTTCTAGCCATTTGTTGGAATACGGGCTCATCATCGCTTCTTCATACGTCGCAGGGTCATCTATTTCATCAATCATGAAATTCATCACAGGATTGCCGTATAGTTCAGGAGCTGCACGTGTCCTGCTTGACCTGCGAGGTTCGGTAGCTCTCTCTTCATTAGGTGAAGTCATCTTCGAAACAATTTCTGGTGCTACGCTACTCGCCATTTCAGGGAGAGAAGGTTCAATAACCTCTTCGAGTTCTACCTTCTGACTACTCACACCTTTTGCGAGAAACTCCTTCTCAAGAAAGGATCCATTCTTGCAACAAAAACCTTGCCCTTGGATCTGTGATAGAAGGTATACCAATCGTTTCCTTAGGGTATCCTACGAAGACACATTTTTCTGCTTTGGGTTCGAGTTTATCCGGCTGAAGTTTCTTCAGATAAACATCACATCCCCAATCATTAAGAAATGACAGCTTACGTTTGTTTCCAAACCATAATTCATACGGTGTCGTTTAAACGGATTTTGATGGTGCCCGATTTAAAGTGAATGCAGCGGTTTCCAGTGCATAACCCCAAAATGATAGTGGCAAGTCAGTCAGAGACATCATAAATCGAACCATATCCAATAAAGTACGATTACGATGTTCCGACACACCATTACATTGTGGTGTTCCGGCAGGCGTGAGTTGTGAAACTATTCCACAATATTTCATATGTGTGCTAAACTCATTACTAAGATACACTCCTCCACGGTTGGACCGCAGAAAATTGATCTTTCTGTTACGATGATTTTCCACTTCATTCTGAAATTCCTTGAACTTTTCAATGGTTTTAGATTTATGTTTCATCAAATAGATATACCCGTATCTACTCAAATCATCCATGAAAGTAACAAAACAACGATATCCACCTCGCGCCGAGACACTCATTGGTCCACACACATCAGTATGTATGATTTCCAATAAATCTGTCGCCCATTCCATTGAACCAGAAAACGGCATTCTAGTCATCTTTCCCATAAGGCACGACTCACATGTATCAAATCATTCAAAATCAAGTGATTCCAAAAGTCCATCAGAATGGAGTTTCTTCATGTGTTTGACGCCCATATGTCCTAGACGGCAGTGCCACATATATGTAGATATATCATTATCAAGTTTCATCCTTTCAGCATCAACATTATGAATACGTGTAATACTACTATCGAGATCCAACAGAAATAAACCATTCAACACAGGTGCATGACCATAAAAGATATCATTCATATAAATCGAACAAGAATTGTTTTCAGATTTAAACGAATAACCACTTTGCATCAAACATGATCCGGATACAATGTTCATGCTCAGTGCAGGCACCAAATAACAATTATTCAGATTTATAACTAATCCCGACTGCATATGGAGAGGTAGCGTTCCGACAGGCGATCACATCAACTCTTGATCCATTGTCGACCCGCATCATGACCTCATCCCTTGCTAGTTGTCGCTTATTCCACAACCCCTGAATCGAGTTACATATATTAGCAACTGATCCCGTATCAAATACCCAGGTGCTACTGCGAGTACTAGTCAAGTACACATCAATAACATGTATATCACATATACCTTTGTTTGCCTTGCCGGCCTTCTTGTCCGCCAAATACTTGGGGCAGTTGCGCTTCCAATGGCCAGTCCCCTTGCAATACTAGCACTCGGTATCAGACTTAGGGCTAGCTCGGGATTTTTTTCCAGGTGTGGCAACATATTTGCCACCCTTCTTTCCCTTCTGTTTGCCTTTCTTGTCCTTCTTGAAACCGGTGGTCTTATTGATCATCAACACTTGATGTTCTTTCCTAATCTCCACTTCGACAGTCTTAAGCATTAATAGAAGCTCGGGAAGAGACTTCTTCATGCCCTGCATATTATAGTTCATCACGAAGCACTTTTAGCTAGTTGGTAGAGACTGGAGAACACGATGTATGCCTAAGTCAATGGGAATCGTTATTCCCAAGGACACAAGCTTATCGGCGTACCCAGACATTTTGAGTACGTGCTCACTAACGGAGCTGTTCTCCTCCATCATGCAGCTAAAGAACTTTTCAGAAGAATGATAACTCTCTATGGCAGCATGGGTATCAAAAATCATTTTCAATTCTCCCACGGTATCAAAGGCATTGCCATTTTCGAAACGCTTTCGAAGTTCTGGCTCTAGCCCATACAGTATGCCGCAATGAACTAAGTTGTGGTCCTCCTGACGAGTTATATAGACATTCTTTTCCTCGTCAGGGGCATCAGGAGCTGGTGGGGGGCCTAGCGGCGCCTCTAGCACATATTTCTTTTGTGAAGGAGTGAGGAGAATCCTCAAATTCATAGCCCAATTGGTGAAGTTGCTACCATTCATAGAAAGCTTCTCTTTCTCCATGAACACATTGAAATTAAAAGCAGGTGGTGCCATCTACAACAGAATTTGTAAAGTTTATTTAGACTAAGTTTCTGATAGATTGAGTTCAACTAATCCAAATTACTAATGAACTCCCACTCAAAAAAGACATCCCTCGTCTTTTTGGTGATTACATGAACCAAATCCACTACACCAAGTCCGATCATCACGTTAGTCTGTGTAGCTTCAAAGGCGAGCATCTATATGGCCATCATACCAGTTATATGACTCATGCTTAACCTTTCGGTCCGTGTTTTGAGGCCATGTCTGTACATGCTAGGCTCGCCAAGTAAGAACCTTAGTATTCGCGTGTGTAAAACTGTCTTACACCGGTTGTAAAACTGTCTTACACCCATAGAGTCGAGTACACCCGATCATCACGTGATGTCTCGAAACATGATCCATATAATGGTGCATACTTAAGGAAGAACACATTTTATCTTGATATCTAAATGAGGGATCGTCTTACAATGCTACCAAAAGCGCCAAACTAGCAGTATAAGATCCTAACATCTAATGTGTAAACTGAGATGACATGGTCCATGCATTTGATCTCTATCATTTATATCGTGGTATGATCTCTATCATTCCTTTGTGTGTAAGGACAAGGTCTATGGAACTTACACGTTGAATCTGTTCTAAGAGTATCTATCATAAATCTACATACAACAATACCATACAAGAGACTAGCCCAGCAGCGATCTAAACTAGATGCCTCAAATTTATCAATTGCAAGTTTTACGTGGCTTAGGGCTTTCGGAGATAGAACCAGTCCTACCTACGAACATGAACCACAACGAGGATAACCAAGTTATTAGCAACTCGTTGTAAATCTGATATTGACTATAGTAGGAGAGTTAGACACTCGCTAGCCACTTATGCAAAACTAGTTGCATGTCAGTCGTGGAATCGGTCTCATGTACGATGACATGTAAGGTTGGTCCGGGCCGCTTCATCCCACTATGCCACCAATATCCAAAATACATAGAAGATGCAATAACATGATCATCATCGCCCACACATAAACATATGTGTACTACCCGTGCAAAGAACCTACGCATAGATCAGGCTCTGATACCACTATTGGTTTCGCAGCATAGAAACCAAAAAAATCCTACGATGAGAACTATACGGCAAGATCTATCTACTAGATATAGAGCAACGGGTGGATATACATCCATGGAGAACTTACCCTTCAAGACAACTAGTTTTGTTAACGAGTAGGAACTCGTGGTTGATGTAGTCATACGCTTGCCGATCTCAAGATCGTGTGGAAGTCCGAGCGCCGAAAATCAGTAGCGCATCCGTCCTCGCACACATTTTCCAAGCCACCAGACAACGTCCACCTCCTCACTCCAGCAAATCAGCATAAGAAGCAACTCCTTCCAGACACAAGGCCACCGGGAAATGTATCTCACTAATCCGAGACCATGGGGGAATATCTAGAGGGGGAGAGAGATCCTTCACGAGGAGGTGTGCTTTGCGAGGGAGGAGAGGGGGGCTCCTCCCCTCCCATGGCCGGCGGCCAAGAGGGGTGCCCCCACCTCTTCCTCATTCATGTGGTGGAAGCTCCACTCATATCAATTTTGACTCCACCCAAAATTCCACTCACATGCATTAAATTTCCACCAAATTAAATGCAACTCTCAATTAATAAAACTCTTTTATTTACTTTATTCAGAAATTTTTTAATTACTTTAATTAACAAACATTCACATAAAACCCCTTGCAAAATTTCAATATCACATGCAGAACCACTTTCTGCAATTTGAACCGAAACAATTCTGGTTTCTATCGAAACAATTCCTGTTTCTATCGAAACATTTCCTATACTTTGCAAACCTTTTGTCTGAAACATATGTGCTCCTAAATGGTGTCCGGCAACCCTTAAGTGTGTCACCCTACGGTCTGCGAATAATGCAGACATGATTGAGACTCCTCTCAGATCAATAATCAGAAGCGGGACCTGGAGATCCATACTGACACCTGCACATTCAACGATGACTTACGTGATCGTGAGAACCTTTAACGCTAGTAACTTAATCCCTTTGTCTCATGATATAATACATGTCCAAGATTCGATCACCGGTATCGAAATACCTAGTTTTATCTCGTTACCGACATGCACTCTTTTCTTGTTCCCGTGATATAACATTCTAGTGATCACATCACTTTCTTGCAAGCTACCTTTATGTGATATCACCGAGAGGGCCCAGAGTATATCTATCCGTCATCGGGATTGAAAAATTCCACTCTTGATCCATGAGCCTCAAAATAACACCTTCGTAGCACTGAACCCACCTTTATAGGCACCCAGTTATGGTGTGACGTTTGATGTTATCAAGATACTCTTCTGGTGTTAGCAATTAACATGATCTCATGGTCTAAGGACTAAGATTACTTCGTACACTGTTATAGCAATATAAACATAATGATTTTGATCGTAATGCTATACTTCAGATGAATGTTCATCACATCATTTCACAAATGCCGTGACCTCGTTATTAACAACATCCAATGTCCATGATCAGGAAACTTTGATCATCTTGTTAATCAACGAGCTAGTCTATAATAGAGGCATAACTAGGAACCCTTTTTGTTTATTAAACACACATGTATTGACATTTCCTCTCTGTCATCGGATTGAGGACAAGTACACCATGAGGGGGTCCTCGAGGCGTGCAGAAAAGAGGGGTGTGAGACGTATGGTATTCCGGGACGGTGAGCACACAAGTTTACCCAGGTTCGAGTCTGCCGGCTTTGGATGGATCCTACTCCTGCTAGCAATCCAGTAATATGGCAGAGCCGAAATATGGGTTATAATCGTTTCGCCTATGCGAGTTGAGGGTCTAAAGTATTGGGTAGTTCCCTAAAGGCTCTCCCTAGGATGGCTTATATAGATATCGGGCCTAGGGTTTACAGGAGAGATCTATCCCGCTACGATTAAGAGTCGGTTATAGAGTACATCTTGAACTACAAGTAACATTATGGGCTTAAGTCTGTAAGTCTTCTGGGCCTTCCCGTAGACGGATTGGACTCCGTCTTTCTCCCTGACTGGGCCGCCTGTGAAGCAAAGCTCTAACCCGAAGTGGGACACCCTGGTCAGTGAGGAACTGTGAGGATACCCGGAAAGTATGTCCCCAACAGCATCCCCCGGAGGACTCCAAGATCCAAAGTCAGATTTATCATCGTCTAGCTTGATCTTCAGCTTGCAGAATCTTGAAGGGTTCCTGAAACTTCACAACAAAAAATACGATCCGGGTCTTAAAAAATAAGTCGGACCTATCAACAGTTTAGTCGGATTTTCCATCTTGATTTCAAACTAAGCCGGAACTTGGTTTCTAACGCCACCTGACACAAGTCATGGTCAAGTCACGTCAGCTGACAGGCATGCCGTCAGCACGACCATTGGTGGGTCCGCGATTCGCGGAACCGAGGCGCCGTTTTAATGCATGCGTGGAGATCAAGGCGACACAATCATCGCGTGGGTCCTTCCCCGTTCCTTCCACGACGCGTGGCGGTTACTCTGTAGCATTTGCACGAATCTTGGTGTAGTTTGGTGGATATAAGGGGTTAGGATTTTCTCCTTCTCCTTCCACCAGTCTTTGCCTTTTCCTTTCCTCCCAATCTTCCTGTGCGCATAGAGCTCCCCATTCCTCCCCCACAGAACTCCGAGCGCCGCCCCTTTTAGGTCATCTTCTCGCCAGAGAAATGGCTTCATCTTGTTCCTTCGGCTTGGCGGCAGCGGCGGCGGCGGCGACGGCGGAAGCGGTGGCGGAGAAAGAGAGCTTTCGCGGGATCTGGATTCCCTGTGCACTCAACGAGGAGGGCCTCAAGAACGTGGAGAAGGAGGGGCTTCTCGCTGCCGGCAAATGGCGGAGCGGCTTCGAGGAAACCGTCCCCAACCCATGCGACGGTGAGCGGGTCCACTTCGCCACCCACCTCGATAGAGGTTTGTCGTTTCCTCCCTTGGAGTTCTTCTCCGAGGTGATTGATCATTATGCAGTTCAACTCCATAACCTTCCTCCCAACTATCTTTTAGAAATGAGCGCATATGCTTCGTTGTGTGAGGGCTTTCTCGGCATTAGGCTGAGTTTGACTCTTTTTCGGTACTATTTTCATGTCCGGAGATACTCCATTACCGCCGGTGTTCCTTACATCACCAGCACTATTAGTTTTTCGCTTAGACGCGAGCACGCATATCCCAAAATTCTAGCTAGTGACTCGGTCAAACAATGGCCAGCCACATTTTTCTATCATAAGGATATTCCGGCTCTCGGCAAAGCCACTTCTTTGCCGGCTTTTGTTGACAGAGCTGCCACAGCCTAACCTTCTTGGGACGAGGCTGCTCTGGCTCTTTCCGATGATCTGATCCTCGCTAAGAGGCGGATCGAATATTTGATCAAACACAAGGGTCTGAAGGGATCCGACTTGGTCCAATGCTGGGTCTCATGTCAGATCCAGCCCCTTCAGTACCATGGGGATCGACTGATGCATTCCATCACGTCATCCAAAAAAGATTCCCTCCGCATCAGCCCCAAAGCCTACACCACACAGGGCTATATTAGTCAGATCAAGTGGCTAATCAAGGAGCGGATCGAGAGGAGAATCCCGGAGGTTTCTCTGGCTATGCACACGGCGGAAAATCCCGTGGTGCCGGTAAGTTTCTACAGTACACCTTTTGAGTTACATTGCAATGCTAATATGTTTTCTTATTTTCAGCTCACTGACCTCCCCGAGTCGGAACTTGCTCCGCTCGAAGGATATCCTCCTGAGTTCTCTTAGGAGACAGAGGTGGTCCCATTAACAAACCTTGCGCTCAAGAAGCGCAAAGCTCTGACAGTGGCTGTTGGCACAAAGGAGGTGCCTGTTGTGAAGAGGTAACTTTCAGTCACAATTTCTGCCTTTGTACTTTACTCGAATTTCTTTCCGAGATGTAATGTTTCCGACTTTATTACATTCTCAGAGCAAAGCCGCTCGTCAAGGGCAAAGGGAAAGCGATTTCTTCGAAGTCGCTGCGACAGACGAAGCTTACCATAGCTTCTCCTGCCGTGGCGCCTCCAACTGCTGCCCCTCAATCTTCCACAACACCGGTGATCTCCCCGGTCGCCGCAGAAGATCCGGCTCCTTCATCGGAGCCTGCGAACCTTGAGTCGCAAACTGACGTCACCATGGGTGAGTCAGATTTAGATAAGGGTGAACCCTCTTTGGGTAATGATCCCTCGGCAGGAACCTTCGCCGAGAACCTTCTCAGCAATCCGGGACTTGCCAAATTTGGCCAATCCTGGAAATCTGCAGAAGAGATCCAGCGGCTAGCCAGGCAATGCCTGGAGAAGAGAAATTTATCTGCCGAAGAAGAAGCGCAAGAGGCAGAGGACGTCAAGTTCTCCGACCTTCTTGCCCAGGCGCGCCTCCGCGACGAGAGGATATGGACCGGTGAGCTTCCAACAACACTAGTGATTCCTCTAACTCTCGCCGAGAAGGTGGCTACTGAAGTGAACGCAGGTTTGGATAAACTCACCCGTGAGCAATATCTAAGTCGGAATTCCAACTCCTGTTTTTCCTTTATTTTATATCATATCCTCTAGCCCCCAAGCATGAAGTAGGATATATAATCCGGGTTTATGTTTTATTAGGATGCCAAAGAACAAACTAGTGCAGCCCACAAGGCTCGTGCTGATATTAGCAAAAATATTAGCCCGAGTCTTAAGTAGCTTTCTGCCTTTGGGTATTCTGACTTACATAAAGTATGTTCCTATAATCAGGATTTATTGAAGAATGTTTGTCATAAGCGGAGAGAGATCAAAGCTCTACTGCTTAAAAATGCTGAACTTAAAGTAGCTAAGGATGAAGCCGAAGGTAAACATTCCGAGATTCAAACCTTGCCTTTGTATTTCAATGTCGAACTTTTCTAAACTGTTGTTCTTTTTGACTTACAGCGTTGGTGAAATAATCCTGCGCCATGATTGAAGAGGCCGAGAACCTCAAGGCCTTGGTGGTGGAGAACAAGGAGCTTCGCTAAGAGCTGAACCAGCTCAAGGCAGATCATGAAAAGAGCATAGCTCAAGTCCTTGAATCCTCCTCCATGGCTACTGAAGAGCGTGATCGCAAGATCGCTGCTCAAGAAAAAATAATCTCGGACCTCAAGAATGAGCTAAGCAGAGAGAGGGACCTTTCCCAGGCGCTTCGGGATGAACTCCAAAGACTCCGGGAGGACAAGACCAAAATCGACGACGTCATTTTCAGTACGTTCCATTTGTCTTCCTTACCTTTTCTTCGACTTTCTTCAATGTCGGATATTTCTTAACTTGTTTTGTATACAGGTCCTCTAAACTTGACAGACTCTTCCTCCACCGAGCCCCGCACCCACCGGCTTACCCAAGTCGGTGACCTGCTTCATGATTTCTGCCAATCCCTTGAGGACATCGGCGAAGCTCTCAAGATTCCGGACATGCATTGCATGTCGATTTTCAGGTGCGGGACGAGGCACCATGGAAACATGGAGATATGGCATTGCAATGTAAACATGGAGATATGGCAAGTGACCAGAGGGTATTCTACAGTGGACGAAGATGGCCAGGAGTAGGACATCAAGGCCATTCTGGACTCCTTTGCCGGATATGGGTGTCATGTAGCTGACTTGACTAGCTACGATACTCCATTCTTCAACCGCGTGGACACTCCGCCTCCGCCTCCAGAAGAAACAGCAGAAATTTCCGACGAGCACCACCTCGGATGTGGACATCTCGGAAAGATATCAAGGCGATGTATCCAGCGAGCCGGCAGCTCCTGCATCTCCTCCTGCATCATAGAGCGGAAAGTTTTGTATTATTCCGGAAAAACACGATGCGTCTGTAAATATGCAATACTTTAACTTTGCTAGTGCTAAGCTTTTGATCTATTCAGCACTTTTTGTCTTTAAGTTTTTTTTGTGTGCCTGAAATTTTTACATAAGCACTTGTATTTTTTCGTCTCTACTTATCATTTATCTCGCTTTCCGCCTCGTCCCTTTCGTGAGCCGGCTAAACCTTCCACTGGAAACGTTGCCGAGCAACGGAGCTCAATTGCTAAACTAGTTTAAACTTGGAAACAAAGCCGGCTTCTAGTACCAACAATTCACTACTCGGAAAATGCTCGCATCTAGCAATCAGACAAATAACCAAAGTAAAGACTAGAAATTTTAGAGTTATACCCGAAGGTAGCAATTTTAGAATCGGAAATCTAAACCAGAACGAACATGAGCATAAAGTACTTTCAAGCATTATGGGATTTTCGACTATGTCATGATCATTTGGAAATAAGATGGTAAAAACTTCTCAGAAAAACTTGAGGCAACCAAAACTTTTATTTCTCACAGAGCATGTACATATGTATGATTACAAAGAAGGATAAACTAAGAATAAAAGGGACGTAGCTGAGCAATATTCTATGGTCTGTCTAATTCATCCGGATTTGTACTGCCTCCAGCTCTCTTTCTATTCTTAGTAGCAGGTATTTCTTTGACTGGCCTCATGTCAGTTAAGTAGTACGATCCATTGTGCAATACTCGACTAACCAAGAAGGGCCCTTCCCATACTGGGGAAGTTTGTGCTTTCTTTGTTGCACAAGCCGGAGAACCATGTCACCTTTATTGAAAGATCTATCTCGGACTCTCTGGCTATGATACTTGCGTAACTTCTGCTGATAGGCTGTAGATCTCATTTCAGCAACGACGCGAACTTCTTCGACTAAGTGGAGATCATTTTGTCAAGAAATCTCAGCATCCTCTTCAAAATATGCAGCCACTCTAGGAGAAGTATGAATCAAATCACTAGGAAGAACTGCTTCTGCGCCATAGACCAAGAAGAAAGGTGTGTATCCTATTGACCTGTTTGGAGTTGTTCGTAAACTCCAAATTACAGAGGGCAATTCCTCTGCCCAAGCCCCCGCAGCACGTCGTAGTGGTGCTTCAATTCTCGGTTTTAGGCCTTGTAGGATTAAACCATTTGCTCTTTCGACTTGTCCGTTAGCTTGTGGATGTGCGACTGACGCAATGTCAAGCCGGATATTTTGCTTGTTGTAGAATTCAGCCAATTCTCCCATAGAGAAGTTACTCCCGTTGTCCGTGATAATGCTATGCGGATAACCATACCGGATTATAACATCCTTGAAAAATCTTTTGGCTGTTGCTCCATCACAACTAGTGATAGGTTTAGCCTCAATCCATTTGGTGAATTTATCCACCATCACTAGGAGGTGAGTAAATCCACTTGGAGCTCATTTAAATGGTCCTACCATATCAAGCCCCTAGACCGCAAAGGGCCATGTTATAGGTATTGTTCGAAGTTGATCAGCCGGAACATAAGCTTGCTTGGCGTACTTTTGGCAAGCTTTGCACGTCTTGACAAATCGTTCGGCATCTGCCTAAGCTGTAAGCCAGAAAAATCCGTGTCTAAAAGCTTTTGCCACTAAAGATTTGGCTGCAGCGTGGTGACCACACTCGCCTTCGTCGATTTCTCTTAATATCTCCACACCTTCTTCCGAAGATACATAGCGCTGAAAAACCCTAGAAAAACTCCGCTTATGGAGCACACCATTAACAATAGTATAGGCTTTTGCTCGTCGGATAATCTGCCAGCTCAGCACCTCGTCTTCGGTTTATTTGCCATCTACCAAATAATCGAGGTAGGGTTGAGTCCAGCTGGGAATTACAACCAGAACTGCTATCAAAGGTGAGTCGGATTTGGTCGGATATTCCTCATCTACTCCCTTTATTGAGGGAACTTTGAGGTGCTCTAGAAAAGCGCCATCCGGGACCTCTTTCCGTGCAGAACCTATCCGAGATAGTGCGTCTGCTTCCTCATTTTCTGCTCGAGGGATGTGTTGAACTTCAAACCCTTCGAACGATTTAGATAGATCATCCACAACAGCTTTATATGTTGCCATGTGTTTATTTGCATAACAAATATCCAACACTTGTTAAGCAACAAGATCCAAATATCCGTAACACATCAAACGTCGGATGACAATATCCTTAGCAATCCAGATTCCATGCAGCAGTGCTTCATACTCGGCAATATTGTTTATCGCTGTGAAGTTGATCTGCAACACGTATAAAAGTTTGTCTCCTTGGGGTGATTTGAGTACCACGCCAGCCCCCGAGCCCCCTCGAGCCTTAGACCCATGGAAAAAAGAGGGTCCAATATTCCGACTCAGGGAGGATCATGTTCTCCTTCGTCTCTATCCAATCAGCGACAGAGTCAGCAAGGATCTGGGATTTGATTGTTGTCCGAGGTTTGTACTGAATATCAAAAGCTGAAAGCTCTATGCCCCATTTGGTGATGCGTCCTGTGGCGTCACTATTGTTGATTATATCTCTCATGGGAGCTATACTCACCACGGTAATTGGATGCTCCTGAAAGTAGTATCGTAACTTACGAGATGCTAGAAAAATACCGTAAGCCAACTTTTGATAGTGCGGATACCGCTGTTTTGATTCCGTCAGGACCTCGCTGACAAAGTAAGTCAGACGCTGCACCAGGTGTTCCTGATTTTCCTCTGGTCTCTCTACTACCATGACGATACTAACGACCTTATTTTTCGCAGCAAGGTAGAGCAACATCGGTTCCTTAGGTTCTGGCGCTACAAGGATAGGAGCAGATGAGAGTACTCTCTTGAGATGTTGTAGTGCAGCTTCAGCTTCGTCAGTCCAAACAAAATCCTTGGTGTTTTTCAGGAGTTTATATAATGGTGCGGCTCTTTCACCAAGCCGGCTTACAAATCGACTGACCGCAGCAATGCAACCAGTTAATCTTTCTACGTCCTTCAGGCGGGTTGGCCTGGAAATATTGAGTATAGCCTTGATTTTGTCTCGGTTCACCTCTATGCCTCTTTGAGACACGATGAAACCTAACAATTTTCGAGCTAGTATTCCAAAGAAGCATTTCTTCGAGTTAAGCATGATGTTGTATTTTCGTAGATTGGCAAATGTCTCCTCCAAGTCGGAAATCAGTGTTTCCTTCTTTTTGGACATCACCGCGATTTCATCCATGTATGCATGTACATTGCGTCCGAGTTGGTCATGGATGCAACGTTGCATCGTGCGCTGGTACGTAGCTCCTGCGTTCTTCATCCTAAAGGGCATCATAACAAAACAGAAGGTTCCGAAAGAGGTTATGAATGAAGTTTTGACTTTATCAGATTCCTTCATCCGGATTTGGTGATAACCGGAATATGCGTCAAGAAAATAGAGGAGTTTCGAGCCTGTCGTAGAATCGATAACTTGATCAATTCTAGGCAGAGCGAACGGATCTTTGGACAAGCCTTGTTCAAGGTAGTATAATCAACACACATCCTTAAATCAGTGGTGTCCTTTTTAGGGACCATTTCAGGATTGGCCGACCACTCAGTGTGGATGACCTCTTCTATGAATCCGGCTAACTCGAGCCGCGCTAGTTCCTCAGCAATTGCCTTACGCTTTTCGTCGCCAAATCGTCGTAGGGACTGTTTGATGGGTTTAGCCTTCGGGTTTACATTTAGAGAGTGCTCGGCAAGTTCCCTAGGTACTCCGGTCATGTCAGATGGCTGCCATGCGAAGATATCTTGATTTGCTTGGAGGAACTTGACAAGCGCGCTTTCCTATGCGCTACTTAGGCCTACGCCTATCTGGGTCACCTTGGAGGGGTCATCATCCTTCAACAGTGCTTTCTTCGTCTCTTCCGATACTTTGAACTCCGGATTTGGCTTTGTCACCTCCTTCTTTGTTGCGGGCATCTCGGACGGATCTATGCTCTTCTAGATCTTCTGGTACTCCTGGGTGTGCATCACGGCTTCTGCAAAGTCGGCATTTCCATCCTCGCACTCTCGCGCTTTCTTCGGGTCTCTCCTGATGGTGATCACGCCGTTGGGACCTGGAATTTTCATCATATTGTAAATGTAACACGGGCGAGCCATAAAATCCCAGTAAGCCGGACATCCGAATATAGCATGGTATGCGCTCTTGAACGGGACCACTTCGAAGGAAAGTGCCTCCGTCCGATAATTCTTTGGAGTTCCAAAGTTAACATCCAAAGTAATCTCTCCCAGGGAATTAGCTTGTCTTCCTGGGACAACTCCGTGAAAGATCACAAAGCTATGGTTCAGCTGGGTTTCCGAGATCTTCATCCGGCGTAGCGTTTCGACATAGAGAATATTGATGCTGCTACCACCGTCCATGAGGGTCTTGGAGAAACCATAACCGTCAATAAGTGGGTTGACTATTAAGGCTTATTTTCCTCGCCTGTGCAACTTAGGCGGATGATCAACGCGGTCAAATGTGATTGCCACTTCCGACCAGTCCAGATATTGAGGGACGGCCGAAACTGTTGCATTGAGCTCGTGGAGAACTTCTTTCTTGACCTTTGCTGGTTGAGATCCGAGGAAGATGACGTAAGTGTCCTTCTTGGTAGGAAAATTTTTCTTCCCTTCCGGCTTGGGATTTGAAGTATCAGCTTCCTCCATGTCGGAATCTTCCTTAGTCTCTTTGTCTTTTTCGGGATTTTTCTTTACCTTCTTCCGCTTAGCTTTATAGCTCGCGGTATCATCTCTCTTGACGTCGTCATTAAAACAACATTCAGCGTTGGTGTGGGATGAGCCCCCATTGGCGTCTAAGTGATGCACACATGGGTTATTGGCAATGTCGGCCCAAGAGTAGGTTTTGCCTGGTTGTTGTTCTCCTCTACCTTGGACCCTTGAAGTCCCACGGCCACGCCCGCGGCCTCCGCCGCATCCTCCTCGTCCTCCAGACCCGGAAATAGTAGTAACCACCGTTGTTTCCGCGTTGGGTTTTTCTACCGAGGTATTTTTGCGCTTCTGAGCTTGTTTCTTTGGTTGTCTTGCTGACTGAGGCACATCTAGGACATTGAGTAACCCCTCTGCATCGTCGTCAGCATCTGCATACTTGCTCGCTGTTTCTATCATCTCTCCCAAATCAGTGACCTTGTCACACTTCAAGCGATGACGTAGTAGACCAATTGGGAGTCCTGCGATGAAAGCTTCAATCGTCCGAGGTAATCGATCCATCGTCCGAGGTAATCCTGGCAAGTTTCTCCAGCTTTCTAGGTGCAACGCTGTAGGTCTCCGACCGAACAGGGCCTCCGATATGTGCCTTCGAAATTCTGAAAGAACGCACTTTGCATGTCATACCAGTTATGGATGGTGTTCTCCAGAAGTTCATTGAGCCATGATCGCGCCGTCTTTCGCAACATAAGCGGGAGATATCGGGTTGCGACCAGGGTTTTTCCGCCTTTGGCGATGCAGCAAGCTTGGAAAAAATCCTGTAGCCAAGTATCTGGCTGAGCAATGCCGTCGTAGGCTTGGATGTGCCTTGAGATAGCAAATCCTTTCGGGAATCTTGTAGCTCTGATGCGTGGTCTGAAGAAGTTTGGGCCCACGTAGATGCCATCGTTTTCATAGCGCCGCGCCTCTATGTTGGAATTGATCATGTGCCTTGCGTCTCTCGGGGATAGAGATCGTCCCGAATGTCGGTTGTGGCTGCGGTGCCTTGGAGCCGGACTTCAGCTTCTGCCACCACCTCCTCCGCCACGTCGTCCTCCTTTTCCCCCTTGGGAGCCGTTGTGATGACTGCTTGGTGGAGAGGGTGGGGCAGCTGAATTGTTTCCAGCTGATCGCCGGCCTTCGTCCGGAGCGTCATTATTCCGGTTCTGGGGAGGATCTTGACTACGAAGAGCCCCCTGCCGGCTTCTGCCAGCATGGTTTCCGTCGTTCCTTCGTCCGTCGTTCCCACCATGATGAGGCTCAGCCGGACGGCTTGCATGTTTAGGAGGTGGCATTTTTTGACGATCCTCCTCCCTACGTTTCTCTTTATCTTCTCCCCTTCGATCGTTAGATTCTCGTCAGGGAGGGTTCCTCGGATTCAGTGTAGCAATGGCATCTTTCTCGGCCTCTACACCGACGTTGCTCCAGTTACGGGTAGTTCTATGATGTTGTCCTGATGATCCGGTTATTGAATAATTGTCTTCCCGTCGTTTGGAGTTATGAAAATGCGCCCGAACGTAATGGAATCTTACGCCAGCCCATGCCGGATCTGTGCGACATTGGTCAGAATCCGAGACCAGTTTTTGACTTCCGGACAGGGCGACCTTCTGCTGCTCCAGTCCCTTGTTGAGTAGTTTAATACCCAAATGAATCTCCTCCGGTCCTGGATTAGCCGATAGAATTTCTCGGGCCGCCACGGTATTCTGTAATGGAGTTGGGTAAACCCAATCTCCATTGCTATATTTCCGTGGCTTCCCCATCTCATCTCCAAAAAGGACGGCACGGACACGTGGGAATTGGTCGTCATTGGTGTGACGCTTCCGTATCTTCTGATGCAACCTAGACATGTAGTCCTTAGTTGACATGCGTTTCTTCTCCACCTCGATATTTTTGGCTTCATCGAGGAGTTTTTGACGACGCGCTTCTAGGGCTTGCGCCCTTTCGTCCAGCTCATACACAGTATGTTCTGCGGCTGTAGGGATAGGTGTGGTTAATGCAGCATCGATGAGTTTACGCGCACATTCGGTGATCACGTGTCCATCCACCGATGCTTCTTTTTTCGGCTCTTCTGGGATAAGTTCTCCATCCGAGTCTTCCTCGTATTCCTCGGCAATCACCTCCTCTATCAGAGGGTCTTTTGCCAGGGTCTTGTTCTTCTTGTTCCTCTTCTTTGCCTTCTTGGCAGCGCCGGTAGCAAAGACGGCTTTGGGTCTGTTTCCCGGAGTCAAGCTCTGATCGGTACTTTTGGACATCTGGACTTCGAGATTATCTCTGACATCCATGTCATCCTGCGCTTTGGGAGAGTGTTCCCCGGATCCTTCATCCATGGCTTCTCCTTCTTCTACAGCTTTGGAGTTGTACTCCTCTTCATATTCCGTGGAGAACTTTCGGAAATCTACCGACGTCATAGATTCATCCGAGGATGCGGGAACGTCGGCGTTTGTTCCAATTGCCTCCAGCACAGAGTCAGTGTTTTCTCCGGCATCGGCAGAGCTGGATCCGGATCCCACGTATCCAACGAAGTGCGACGCATGCCTCCTGAGGTACCTGCGGCTTTCGCGATCAGCCATGTCGAAACTTTTGATGGTGTCGAGGATGGCATCTGCGCTTTCGCCTTGCATTATCATTCGTCTCAGTGTGTACCTCAGGAAAGGCATGTCTGTCCCGGCGTCGTCAAAGCTGGAATCAGTGTCGTTGATATGCTCCTCCTGAATTTCGACTTCCACGGGTGGGTCGATCTGGGATCTGGCTTCTCCAGGGAGATCCACTCCAGATTCGCCTTGGACCGCTATGTCTTCTTCAGGCTCGGATTTCTCCACTATCTCCACAATTGGTGCGGGCTGGGTGGGATTAGGGTTGTCTGAGATCTGGAACTCTGCCGCCTCCGCAGACAAAGGGGACCCAGAAATTTCTTCTGCTTCTATCATCACCGCTGGGGTGGGTTGGGCAGGTTCAGCGAGACCGATGTAAACATCGATCTCGCCAATAGACATGATTGTGTAGTCGGTCAGAGCCTCCTTTGCCGGAATCCATGTCTCATCGAGAACAATGAGAGGGACGTCGCTGGCATAGAGGATGCAAACGACGGCGATAGTCTCGCTGATTCCAATTCTTGTAGATTCCGCTCGGAACCCAGATCCGAAGCTCACTTGCCCCATGGTGGGCACCAACTGTCGTCGGATTGAGGACAAGTACTCCATGAGGGGGTCCTCGAGGTGTGCAGAAGAGAGGGGTGTGAGACGTACGGTATTCCAGGACGGTGAACACACAAGTTTACCCAGGTTCGAATCCGCCGCCTTTGGAAGGATCCTACTCCTGCTAGCAATCCAGTACTACGGCAGAGCCGGAATATGGGTTACAATGGTTTCGCCTGTGCGAGTTGAGGGTCTAAAGTATTGGGTTGTGCCCTAAAGGCTCTCCCTAGGACGGCTTATATAGATATCCGGCCTAGGGTTTACATGAGAGATCTATCCGGCTACGATTAAGAGTCGGTTACAGAGTACATCCTGAACTACAAGTCACATTATGGGCCTAAGTCGGTTAGTCTGATGGGCCTTCCCGTGGCCGGATTGGACACCGTCTTTCTCCCTGCCTGGGCCTCCTGTGAAGCAAAGCTCTAACCCAAAGTGGGCCACCCTGGTCAGTGAGGAACTGTGAGGATACCCGGAAAGTATATCCCCAACACTATCAATACAATTATAGCATGCAAAATAAACATCTATCATATACAAGGAATACTTAATAGCAACTTTAGTATTGCCTCCCAGGGCATATTTCCTTCAGTTAATGCTTTGCTCCGGTGCTTTATTAAAAGGAGCACCTTAATTGCCAGTAGTTCCCTTGAGGCCCCGCTGCAAACGGGCTAGCAGGACAAAAGATGTTGTGCAAGTTCTCATTGTGAGCACGTATGACTATATATGGAACACATGCCTAGGATTATCTAGTACTTGGATTCTTTATCTTATTTATCTGCAATTGCCCTATGTTCTGATTGCCATGTGAATTGTCTTGTCCATGCAACGCCCGTCCATCCATCCCTATGCCTACCACACTCGAATCCTACTGTTTGCTGCTATTATCACTACTGTCTTTAATTTACTACTTCTGTTACTTTACTACTCCTACTACAAAACTGTTGCTACTGATAAACTATTGTGAGCAAGATTGTTTCTAGGTGTAGCTGAATTGACAACTCAGTTGTTAAGGCTTATAAATATTCTTTGGCTCCCCTTGTGTCGAATCAATAAATTAGGGTTCACTTCCTTTCAAAATACTATGATACACCCCTATACTTGTGGGTCATCAGTCACCCATTTGTTCCGTCCTTCTGGTCATCTCATGACCGAACTCCTTTTCTTCCTTTCCGACAATCCCCTGGGCAAATTATTTCCAAAGCCATTGCTTTTCTGAAATCCTTTTGGAAATCAAAACCAGCACCGCTCTACAGTATTTTGTCCAACCGTCCATAACCACGGAACGGCTATTCGAATAGATTTACACTCTACAAAGGTTGTACACTTTACCCACACCATCCACATACCCTGCCCCGATCGTCACTGATCGTGGGTCGAGTGACCGATCAAAACTCTTCGAATGCCACTCTAGTATAGGCCCTACCATATGAGTTGTTCCCTCAACACCGGGACATCCGGGTGAAGGACCAATCGAAGCGCATTCCGACTCCTCCGGAGTGGGCACTTTGAATGAGAGGCTCACAGTATCGCCCAATCACTCACCTGGGTGATCCTGCTTCCTCCAGGTGACTGCCTAATAGTTGACCCTTTTTGTAAAGGAAACCCGGAATTCGAGGGAGCAGATCCCTTATAAGTAGTTGTGAGAATTCCCACACCAGAGTAGCAAACTTCAAGTCCAGCCCTGTCCCATTCCAGAGTAGTGTGGTTGCACGGGTTAAGTTGTTCTAGCTAAAGCTGCAAAGAACCGGGTGGGTTTTCATAAACATTTTTCCTCCATCTTTCTTTCAGCATCCTTTGTAAAATAAAACCCTTTTTCTTTCTCAAACTTCTCTTGGTAGGTCAAACCTCACCAAGGTTTTACCATAGAACCTTTTGTAAATGTTTTTCGGGTCTTCCCATCCTGTAGCTTTGCTTTGGCGAAAACAGGGTCTCCAACGGGTATGGTATTATATACTATCTACCATACTAGGGTCAAGTAGGTATCCTCAAGGGGGTTGTACTTAATAGTAAAAAGCATAATCGTTTGGATGAGCCAAGCCACTACCAGATATAGATCACCACAGAGTGAAACAATGCAGTTTACATAAACAATATGTAAAACATGCATAAGTAAAATAGTAGGACAAGCATTATGAGCAAGAAGGTGGCTTGCCTGTGATCAGCAAACTGTCGATATATGTCCCTGGACTTCTTCTTAGAATAACATAATAATCATTAATAACCACTTCTTCTGGTCTCCGGTATAACCGCAACTATCGTCGTCAAGGATAGCACATGCAAGCAAACAAAGCCACAAGCAACACAAGGCATACAAACATCATTTCAATACATCCAACAAACATTCAACACCCTAGCTACTTCAGTAGGTTTGGATATATTAAGATGGTAGCAATTGGAATTACTTAAATTGCCTTTGTGAAATTTCCTTTAGGATTTATTCGCTAAACCACTTAATGGAGGGGTTCGGAACTAGGGCTTGGTCCTGTATGATATGAATAAAAAAATTGATATCAGCAGGTAGGTCTTGAAATAACAAGGCCAACAAAAGTGGTTTCATGATTTTATCAATTTTCTTTATTTAGTATTCTAGTGAAATAACCTCTAGTTTAGGTGAATAAATCACCAGAAAAGATATGGACCTCAAATAAGTTTTTCGTCAGAGGTTTTGATAGACTATGGTGTTTAATAGTTTTAAGAGTTGGATTCATCTCAAAATATTTACCAAAATGCCCTTGAGAAAATCTCAAAGTCTGTTCTGCATGCTTTTTGTCTTTTTCACTAAATTTAATTTACAGGGACTTTTGATATGATTCCTAATAAATAGGTAGGTATTTAGAATACCTTTATGTAAAATTGGAATCAACCTTTTTGGATTTACAGAACTATTGGGGTGATTTTATTAGTAAATTAACCGTGCACAAAATAATTAAATTCACCATAAATAAACAAGGGCTTATTAAATACTAGGCTCCTATGGTTTGGTCTATGTTATGTTTCAGGAACTAGGAGACTTGGAATGAGGTCAATTCGGTTCATGGTTTGTCCTAGAGAAATTCCTAAAGTAGAATATGAATTAATTTTTTCATTTTTACTACAGAAAAATCATAGACCTTTTTAGGGTGAGGTCAATGTGACACGATAGGTTTACTACAGATCTACCATAGGGAGTTAGAATTACCCAGTTTTGGTTTACCAAACTACCAGAAAGAAATAATTAGTGAAAAGGACACGTTCTGGTATTATTTTTATCATAGAATAACTAGGGATTATTTTGATACAACACTTGCTCTGCATTCTTAAGAAAACAGTCAGGGACCTTAGGAAATTTAGATCTTGTCAATTGGAGTTGTTTAGCATTTTTGAAATTATTTAAACTAGAAGCCACACTTCTGGATTTTAAAGAACTACTAAAAAGAAAAAGAAAAGGGCAGCGCTGGGCCGGAATTTAACCGAGCCCAGAAATACTACGTCGGACTGGCCCAACAGATAACACCACGCGCGGGAGGCTGTGGTGTTCAAACGTCAGCATGGGGCCCTCCCGTCAGCGACAGCCGACGCCGAAGAGGTATGGGGTGCCCTGGGCCGTTGGATTAAAGCGACATTAATGGAAGGTGGTCGTCTTCTTCACAGGAACCAGGGTCGCTGAGAGGAAACCCTAACAGAGGGGAGACGGGGCTAGGGAGGCTTGATACATTGCAAATGTATCTCTAATTTTTGATGTTCCATGCTTGGTTTTATCTACTTTCTTGTCTTTTGTCCAAACTTTGGAGCACTTTTCATATGATTTCTTGGACTAACCTATTAACAAGAGCCACAGTGCCAGCTGCCTGTTTTCTGCTGTTTTTGGTTCCAGGAAAGTCAGAATTTGAATATTCTCGGAACTGGACGAGACAAAAGACAAAGTCATTATTTTACCGGGGGACACCTCGAGCTAGAATACAAGACGGAGTGGGGCTCCCTCTTCGCCTATAAGTTGCCTTCTGACCTAAAAACTTCTGGGGGGGTTCGACGTTTTTCCAGAACGAGTTCCGCTCCTCCGCCACCACCAGATTCCACGAAACAGCACCAGAAACTCCGTTCTGGCACCATGCCGGGATGGGGAATTGGAGGAGATCATCGCCATCATCATCACCATCAGTCCTCCATCGACCATCCATGATTCCCCCATCTATAAGTGAGTAATCCCCCGCTGTAGGCTATGGGGATGGTAGGGATTGGATGAGATCGTTCATGTAATGTCATCGGATTATTAGGGCATGGTGCCTAGTATCTTCTATTAGTGCTTTTTGACTTTGTTGCAACTTGTTATGCTTAATGCTTGTCACTAGGGCCCGAGTGCCATGATTTCAGATCTGAACATGTTATTGATTCATTATGATAGTATTGTTTTTGGTCTTACCTGCAAGTTGTATACACACATTGTTGTCCGGAACCAATGGCCCCGAAGTGACAGAAATAGGGATAACCGGAGGGAATGGCTTTGATGTGAGGATTACATGTGTTCAGGAGTGTTAATGCTTTGCTCTGGTGCTCTATTAAAAGGAGCACCTTAATTGCCAGAAGTTCCCTTGAGGCTACGCTGCAAACGGGCTGGCAGGACAAAAGATCTTGTGCAAGTTCTCATTGCGAGCACGTATGACTATATTTGGGACACATGCCTAGGATTATTTAGTACTTGGATGCTTTATCTTATTTATTTGCAGTTGCCCTATGTTCTGATTGCCATGTGAATTGTCTTGTCCATGCAATGCCCGCCATCCATCCCTATGCCTACCGCACTCGAATCCTACTGTTTACTACTGTTGTTACTACTATCTTTACTTTAGTACTGCTGCTACTTTACTATTACTACTACAACACTATTGCTACTGATAAACTACTGTGAGCAAGATTGTTTCTAGGTGCAGCTGAATTGACAACTCAGTTGTTAAGGCTTATAAATATTTTCTGGCTCCCCTTGTGTCGAATCAATAAATTGGGTTTCACTTCCCTCGAAATTACTGCGATACACCCCCTATACTTGTGGGTCATCAAGACTATTTTCTGGCGCCGTTGCCGAGGAGCGTAGCTTTATTTATCAAGTCCACTAGGAATCACTATTGTTATAGCTTAGTTTATTTCCGCCTTGTTTGCTTGTTTCTTTATCAAAAAGACAAAAAAATTAGTTCCTACTCTAGTTGTTATTTTCGTTGGTCTGTTATTGTCTTGCTTTATCATGCTCTCTATCAATGGTTGTTTTCTTTGAAACTGAATCTTATTGGCAAGGTGGGTTCACGAAAGATCAAAAATATTATTATAAGGAACACCGCTTGTCACAAAAAGGGAAACACTTATGGGAACAAATTGATAAATTGTATACCATTGCTAGAAACGTGTGCTCTACTTATAATGTTACTTATTGCTTTGATAAATCTTGTTGCTGTAAGAGGTATAAACACCTCCCTTTTCAATGTTAGTATAATGATAATGTTACCATATTTTCATATGTTAAAGGAAATTATGACTTTTATGATGTGGAACAAATTGAAGAATTTATTGCTTGGAAGGGTGCATTTGAACTTGCTAGTTTGCTTGAAAATATTGATGATTCACCTTATAAATATGAGGTTTATGATATACTTAAATTTTTCTTTGATAATTACAAGGAATGAAATAGCTATATTCTTGAATATATTAATAGATGCCTTCCATAAATGGAAGAGACTAATGCCTTGCAGGATCTTATGGAAGAAGAAATTGATGAACCTGAAAGCTTATTAAATGAAAAAGAGGAGGAGAGTGATGAACAAAAGAAGGAAGAATGGATTAGCTACCCATGCCTACCTTCTAATGAGAGTAACTCTTTGTCCCTTACATTATTTTATTATCCCCCATTCCTTACAAAGGAGGATGAATGTTATGCTCATGTCATCTGTGATAATCCTTTATTTATGCCTAACTTCGAGATGCATGGTACTAAAGAGTTTTTCTTAGAAATAGTTTATGATAAAGCTCTAGACGATGGTCCTATTTTGAATGATCAGTCATCTCGTTATAGAATTGTTAAAAGTGGGTTTGAAGGTTTTAATCCCACAATTTTTGAGCTTGATAAAAATTATGTTTTTGTAGAACATGAAAAGCATGCTTTATGTGATAGTTATATTGTTGAGTTTATTCATGAGTCTACTGAAAATTATTATGAGAGAGGAAAATATGGTTGTAGAAGTTTTCATGGTATTGAAACACCTCTCTATGTGCTGAAAGTTTTGAAGTTACTCTTGTTTTATCTTCCTATGCCTGTCACTTTGTTCTTTGCGAATTTATTTACATACAAGATATCTATGCATAGGAAGTGGGTTAGACTTAAATGTGTTTTGAATTTGCTTCTTGATGCTCTCTTTTACATCAATTCATATTTCTTATGTGAGCATCCTCTCACACTATCATGCCTAACTTAAAGGCGTTAAAGAAAAGTACTTATTGGGAGATAACCTAAAAGTTTTAGATGAGTGTTGGAAGTTATTACTTCAGTAATAACCGCTCCTTATCCTTTTTATTTTTTTTTGTGCCAAGACTAACCGCTAATGAGAGAGAAGTACTGGTTGGCAAAGTTGCTACCACGAAACAGATGTATGTGCTTCACCGTAAAACATAGTGTAAAATCTCTGGACGTCCTTTTGAGCTGTGAATTTTTGTGCTTCTTCCCCAGGTTGTCATATAACTTTTGTTAGTTCAAAACTTTTTGATTTGAGAAACAGAAGGTCTTCGAACAAAATTGTCTTTACCTGCTGGTCTATTTTGACAGATTTCTGCCATTATTTGCATTTGCTTCTTGTTGGTTCCTTTTTGAGTTCTTTTGGGGAATTGAATTTTTTTAGGGAAGTGCTACCGTACCTAGTATTTTAATGGAAGTTATATTGATGTTAGAACTTAACCTAAAGACTTATTATCTTGAGTGCACTAATGTTGCTAATAAAGATTGTGTGAAGTTTTGTATGAAGGAAAAATTTCAGATGTATGGAAGGAATGAGTGATGAGATGAAGGATGGACTAAAGCTCAAGCTTGGGGATTCCACGTGTGTCACCCCAAGAAATATCCAAGAAGTACAAGTGTCAAAGCTTGGGGATGCCCAAGGCATCCCCCTCTTCATCAATAAAAATCCCAGGTTTCTTCCAAACAATTCATTTTTATTTTTTCATGCACAATTGTGTTGTTCTTGGAGCGTCTTCTTTGTCATTTTCGTTTTGGTTTTTCGTTTTCTTTGTTTGATTAGTTTTCTGAATAAAATGGTTGGACCCCCTCTTTCATGCATTTGGTTTTCAAATAGTTTAGTTTGGATTGGAAAAGAGTAGGAAACTACATGCTTAAGTGGTAAAGAGAGCTCGTTTTTGACTGTGTCCTATGCTTTGTCATGGAATGCTTGATATTGTTTTGTCTTTATGCTTAGTATTCTTTGCTGTAGCATGACTTGTTTTAAACAATTGACATTGCTTAATGTGCTTTGGATGAATCATGCGTTGTTTTAGCATATTAAAGCATAGTATTGTGGTATTCTTCTTTGATGCTCTATTTGGGTTGACTTGGCGCATGCTCACACCATGTTATGACTATTCCAAGTCACTATAGCCTTGATGATCCTGTAGTTTTTGATACGTCCAAAATGTATCTACTTTCCCGAACAATTTTGGTGTTGTTTCTCCTCTATACTTGTGTGATTTGGATGCAACTAATGCGAACTAACGCTGTTTTCAGCAGAATTGCCTTGGTGTCTACTTTTTGTGCAGAAATCAACTTTCAGGAAAAATCCCAGAAAATATGCCAAAAATCCTATTTCACCGAAGACTCCAAGAGCCAGAATACGAGATGGAGAGGGGCCCTGGGGTGGCCACACCACCTGGTGGCGCGGGCCAGGCCAGGCCGCACCAGGGGGTGGTGTGGGCCCGCAGGCACCCCCTCGGCCTCTCTCTTCGCCTATAAGGAGCCTTCTAACCTAAAAATTTCAGGGGGTTCGACGTTTTTCCAGAAGGAGTTCCGCTCCGCCGCCACCACCAGATTCCACGAAACAGCACCAGAAACTCTGTTCTGGCACCCTGCCGGGACGGGGAATTGGAGGAGATCATCGCCATCATCATCACCATCGCTTCTCCATCGAACATCCATGTTTCCCCCATCCCGAAAGTTGATTTTTGGCATATTTTCCGGGATTTTTGGCATATTTTCCAGGATTGGATGAGATCGTTCATGAAATGGCATCAGATTGTTAGGGCATAGTGCCTAGTATCTTTTATTAGTGTTTTATGACTTTGTTGCGACTTGTTGTGCTTAATGCTTGTCACTAGGGCCCAAGTGCCATGATTTCAGATCTGAACTTATTATTGATTCATCATGATAGTATTTGTTTTGGGTCTTATCTACAAGTTGTATACACATGTCGTTGTCCGGAACCTATGGTCCCGAAGTGACAGAAATCGGGGTAGCCAGAAGGGAAAGGAGCACCTTAATTGCCAGTAGTTCCCTAGAGGCCCCTCTGCAAACGGGCTGGCAGGACAAAAGATATTGTGCAATTTTTCATTGCGAGCACGTATGACTATATATAGAACACATGCCTAGGATTGTCTAGTACTTGGGTGCTTTATCTTATTTATCTGCAATTGCCCTATGTTCTGATTGCTATGTGAATTGTCTTGTCCATGCAACGCCCGTCCATCCATCCCTATGCCTACCGCACTCGGATCCCACTGTTTACTGCTTTTGTTACTTCTTTCTTTGCTTTGCTACTACTGTTACTTTACTATTCCTACTACAAAACTGTTGCTACTGATAAACTGCTCTGAGCAAGATTGTTTCCAGGTGCAGCTGAATTGACAACTCAGTTGTTAAGGCTGATAAGTATTCTTGGCTCCCCTTGTGTCGAATCAATAAATTGGGTTTCACTTCCCTCAAAAATACTGCGATACAGCCCCTATACTTGTCGGTCATCAAGACTATTTTCTAGCGCCGTTGCCGGGGAGCATCGCTTTATTTATCAAGTTCACTTGGATTCTCTATTGTTCGCTGCTTTCCATCTATCATGGGTAAGTCTGGTGATGGCAAGGTTCCTATTTTACCATCCACTACAAGAAGAGGTACGGTTCTGAACACCTCTACCGCTCTTGATTCACCGTCTGTTCTAAGTAAGTTCCTTACACCACCACAAACACATGCTACACACACTACTACTACTGCTGAATCTGAAACTTCGGATGCTTATGATGCTGCTTCTACTGTGCTTCATAAGAGTGGTTCATTAGGTTCTTTCCTAGATGCTACGATTGCTAGAACTATAGTTGGAAATACCAAAACTCCTAATGAACACACTGCTACACCTGTTAGCTCACCTGAGTCTAGTGAGAGTTATGATGCTGAAGAAGATTATGTTGAGATGACTGATGAGTTTATTGAAGAATGTAGGAACACCCATGATAGGAGCGCTGCTAAGAATCTCCTTGAGAGGCGTACTATTAGACCCAAATTATCTCCTGCTGCTAAGTTTGCTCCTTCTCCTGTAAACATTATAGATGAAGATTATGATTTCTCTCTCGATCTATCCTACATAGCTATTGTCAAGAAAGAACCTTTTGGCGGGACTAGGAATGAATGTGCGGTAGCACATATGAATGAACTTTCTACCATGAGTGGCTTGTTTTCTGATGATATTAAAATGCGTACTTAATTTGTTGCTAAGATTTTCCCTTTTTCACTGAAAGGAGAAGCTAAAACTTGGTTTGGTAATTTACCTCTTGAATCTATTGATAGCCCTGAGTACCTATTTAATACTTTCCTGCAGAAATATTTTCCTCCTAGTGCTAGACATGTTGTTTTGCAGGAACTTTTTGATTTTAAACCGGGAGAAAAAGAGGTATTGCCCGAATCTTGGGCAAGGTTTTGTTCTTTGATTCATGCACAGGCTGGAAGTTCATTACCTAAGAATGAACTACTTGATATATTATATAATTGACTAACCAAACAATCTAGGACATACCTAGATAGTTGTGCTGATTGTGTTTTCAGGAATAGGACTCCTAAGGAAGATGAGGAATTAATGGCTAAAATAAGCAAGAATTATGAAGATTGGACTCCTCCTAAACAAGCTATTCCTGAAGTAATTGTACCTGAACCATCTACTCTGGTGCCTATTTCAACATCAAATAAGAGGGGAGTTATTGAATTAAATGATGAAGTGATGAAGGAAGCTAAGAAATGTCTTAAGGAGTAGGGAATTAAAGCTGCAGATGTCAAAAATTTACCTCCTATAGAAGAATTATGTAAGCCTATTCCCTATTCACCCACTATTGAGGTACACTCTCTCCAACACTTTGATGAAGGTGATATCCCTTACTTGAAACCTCCTGATCAATGCTTAGAAGAATTTGATATCTTTATTGTTAAGCAAGATAACTTTAATAAAAGGGTGCAAAATCTACTAATGGAAAACACTAGAGCTATTGTTGAGTTGAAAGATATTGTGGAAAGAACCTCTAATGATGTTAAAATGATTGTTAAACACTTTCAAATGGTTCAAACTCAAATAGATCAACTTGTTAAAGTGCAAAACGACTTGCTAGTTAATGCTGCTAAAGAAAAACATGCTTATGAAATTAGAACTAGAAGTGGTGCTACTACCCAGGATCCTCTATATCCCGAGGGGCATCCCAAAAGAATTGAGCAGGATTCTCAACGAGCTGCAAATAGTGGTTCTACTTGTAAGGAAAGGAAAAAAGAAACATAAAACTGTTGTAGAACCCTCTGAACCTGCTATAGATACTAATAGTATATCTATCTCTGATGCTGAAACTGAAAGTGGTAATGAAGAAAATGAAGTTCCTAATGAAGAAAAAGTTGAAGAACAACCTAAAAACCACACTAAGACTACTAAATACACCAAAAAAGATTTTATTGCTAAGAAACATGGTAGTGAAAGAGAACCTTGGGTCCAAAAATCTATGCCTTTCCCTAATAAGAAACACAAGTCAAAGGAAGATGAACACTATAATAAGTTTTGTGAGTGGATGAAGCCTTTATTGTTGAAAATTCCTTTGACTGATGCAATTAAATTGCCTCCTTACTCAAAGTATATGAAGGACATTGTCTCGAATAAATGGAAGATCCCTAATGAAGAAATCTCTACTTTGCTTACTAATTATTCCTTCAATGGTAAGGTTCCTAAGAAACTTGGAGACCCAGGGATTCCAACTATCCCTTGCTCTATTAAGAACAGTTATGTTAGAACTGCTTTGTGTGATTTGGGAGCTGGAGTTAGTGTTATGCCTTTCTCTCTATATAAGAGGCTTCAGCTTGAAAAATTGACACCAACTTATATATATCTTTGCAAATGGCTGATAAGTCTACCACTATTCCTGTGGGTATATGTGAGGATGTACCTGTCCAGGTGGCTCATAATTCCTTGATATTAACTGATTTTGTTGTGCTTGAAATGCCTGAAGATGATAATATGTCTATTATTCTTGGGAGACCTTTTCTTAATACTGCAGGAGCTATTATTAATTGTAATCAAGGAAAGGTGACCTTCAATGTTAATGACAAGGAACATACTGTCTATTTCCCCAAGAAGATTGAAAGGACTTATGGTTTAAATTCAATTGAACATGTTGAAGGCATTCAAGTTGGAGAAATATATTGTCCCATACAAAAAGAAAAATTTGAAACTATTATGATTGGGACCATTACTATCAAGGTTGAGGTAACATAATCATTAGTGGAATACAAAGTTTTGTCTCATATGCAATTGTTTTAGTAGAAAGACTTGATCAACCTTGCTAACAAAAGGATTCCATTGAACAAAACAATGTTTTCATTATGATTATCCCCGTTTATTTCTATCCTTTGCATTTTAGTTTTTGCTTTCGTTTAGTTTTCTTTGTGTTGTTAGTTGCTTGCATGCTAGAACTTCTGTAGTTCTAGCCTTGTTTTTGTCCTTGCATCATGTTTCCAAAAAGAAAAAAAATCTGTCTGTCAAAAAATTCATTCTTCTATTTCTGAAAAATGTCCAACAATAAAGTGTCTCGAAAAATTCCAGAAAATTCATATTAAATTTTTACGTGAAAAAAGGGGCAGAGGAGTACCTGGCAGGTACCAGGGGGGCCACCAGGCAGGCACACCACATGGTGGCGCGGCCAGACCTGGGTGGCGCCATGCCCTGGTGTAGGCCACCCCTGGCCCCCCACTACCTCTCTCTCCTGCCACTTTCTTCTCTCTCCCGAGTAAGCTCCAGTTCATAACTCGAAATCGCGTTCTCTCTGTGCTTTCCCTTGATTTCTTCGATCTGTTTGCTCAGCCCATCTTTCTTGCTGAAATTTGGAGCAATTGTTCCTTGGTATGTGACTCGTCCCCTTGTCCAAGTAGATTTGTGTTTAGTGGATTGTATGTTGAGTATTTTGCTGCTGTAGGTGACTGGTTTTGAGGGCTTGTAAGCTTGTTTGATGCTTAGAGATATAGTTTTGATGCATGTTCAAGCCACTTGCTAGTCCCTGTGAGTAGAATCCTTCATTATATTTGCTTTGCAATCACTTGTTTAATAGGTGTTTAAATTTCAGAATACCAAGCATGAACAACCACACTTTTGGAGAGATATTTGAGAGTGATGCACCTAGGAGGTCAAGGCCCTCAAGAACAGCCTCTCAAGCTAGGCCATCATATAATGAAGACCTCATTGCATCACGTATTGGCAGCGAAAGAGATGATGGAGATGCTCACCCATCCTCTTTGCTTTGTTTTACTTTCTTGCAAGTTGCAGGTATTCTTGATGATTTCTTGCTACTGATTGAGAGGCTTGGCTTGACCTCTTATATGGAATATGAGAGTGCACAATATGCTCTGCTCACCAAAACTTTTGTTGAGAGTTTCTCATTTGCTAACACATCCTATCATTCTACTCTCTCATTTAAAATCTATGTTATGCCCTTCACCATGTCTTTGGAGAGATTTTGCAGTATTGTAGGTGTGCGTATGACAGGGACCGTGAAGAAAATTCAAGGGCGGCCTGCTGATTTGTTGGAGCTTTACCGAGGGGTGACCAATGATGATGACCGTGTGGCGCAGCGTGGAAAGATAAGAAATATCCAACTCCCTGCTCTTAGATACTTTGCATACTACCTTGCCACTACAGTATTGGGTAGGGAGAACACTAGTAATATCTCCAACTATCACTTAGCTTTCCTTGCTACTGCGCTCAACAATGATACTCGGTACAATCTTGGCTCTCTTATTGCTCGCCGCCTAGCTGCTAGGGGGCCTATCTATGGGGGCATCATTGCCTCGCATGTAGTCAATGCATTAGATCTTTCAGTGGCTCCCGATGATGTTATGCTAGCACCATAGAGGCTCGACCTTGTTGCCATGAAAACTCATCACTTTGTCACTGCTACCTCTGATTTGAAGAATCTAGTATATAGGATGCTTTTCACTGACGGGGATGAAAGGGAGATCCTTTTGCCCCAGCCTGCTTTGTTCAGTGTTGACAGAAGACCGTGATCGCGCTCCAAGGAGGAGGTGGACGAGCAGCTCTGCTTGTTGGGTTTCCACGAGCAACACCAGGAGGATGTGCCCTCCTATGATTATTCCGCACATTACGGAGGGACGTACTCTGGCTCGCACCAGGACGAGGGTACCTCCTCATCATACCCTGGTGACACTTCATCTTGGCCAGCCTGGGATTGATACCCACTTAGGCCAAAAGCCTAAGCTTGGGGGGAGGTACGCCGACATCGCAATTATCGCCGATAAATAGAACCCCAGCTCCGCCTGCGCGTGCCAACCACCCCATTCCACTGCCAGAGCTCCCCAACACCACCCCCAGATAGGAGGCCGAGCCTCCCGCTCTCTTCTCCACACTATCCTCGCTGCACCGCCGTGGTCTCGAGGAAGAAACGGAGGGGTAGCACCCGTTGCATGCCCTTATCCTCTCTCCATCGGCTTGCATGCGCTCCCCTGGACTAGCACTGACTTCCCCGCCCCCTTTTTATCCCGCATGCAGGACTACCTGAGCTGCTCCGGCGAGCTCCCGAACCCGCGTCATGGCTTCTCTCGCGTGAACCACTTCCCGGAAGCAAAAGGCGCCATGCCGCCCCTCTCCGGGATCGCCGTCGATGACCGCATCTCCTCTACCGCTCCCCGGCCACTAGCGGGCCCCTAGGTGAGCCTCCCCACTGTCGCCGGATGCTCTAGGGTTCCGCCGCCGCTGATCTGTTTCACTTGTCTTCGATCGCCACTTAATCGAGCGGCCGGAGATACCCCGTACCTTTTCGCAGGTTTTGTTCTGCTGACGACCGGGCCACGCTCGTCAGCAATTTAAAACCGTCTCCTGCCCGTGCAGGCGAGCCCATCTGGGCCGAATTCTCTCTCCCCGGCCCAGTGTGCCCCAAAAACCCCGGCCCAGATACCCTTTCTTTTAAACATTTATTCCAGATTTGTAGTATACCTTGAGGATTAAATCAAAACATAAATGGAAAACCCCATATTTTGGACAGATACAAATTTATACCTATTCCCACATGTTTTGCCCAACATGCAGAACCAAAATCCTAGCCTAATATTATTTCCAATTTGTGTAGAAATTAAAATGCTAGCACCTATCCATTTCACTAAATAAAATCCTATGTGAGCTTCACCTATCAAATAGCGCTTGTCCCCAGCTAAGTGGAACTATTGATCTGAAGATATAAAAATAACAAAAATAGGGCACTTCTGCCTTTAACATTTTCTTTGGGCCAATTTAAAATAGATACAGACCTAACTCCAACTCTCCTAGTTCCTAAAACATAAGATCTATCAAAATCCAGGAGCCCATAATTTTCTAGGCCTCAGATGATTTATTGTGAATTAATCTGTTCTGGGCTTAGTTATTTCACTAACAAAATCACCGCAGTAGTTCTGCCACTCCAAAAAGATTGATTCCAATTTCTACAGAAAGGTACTCTATATACCTATCCTGTGCCATTGGAATCAAATCAAAATCTTCTGTAGATTTAATCTGGTGAAAAAGACAAGTTGTCTACAGAACTGCCTTTGGGAATTTCCTGAGGGCATTCTGATAAATATTTTGACATGACAAGTACATAAAACCCTACCTGACCATCCAAGGAAATAATTTTTGGAGGTCCATAACTTTTCTGGTGAATTATTCCCTAAACTAGAAGTTATTTCACTAGAAAAATCATAACTAAATAAAGAAAAGTGATAAATTAGTGAAACCACTTTTGTTGGTTTCATTTTATCAACACCTATCTGTTGGTATCATTTTTGTACAATGTTACCATATAGAATGTGTCGTTGGTCCCAAAACCCCCTCTTAGGTAGCTCCTCGACAATAAAACCCTAAGGGATGTTCATCCCCTTCTCCAAGGCCAATCTCATTAATCCATCCTCCCTAAGACCTACAGATTTGTAAACATGTATTGTTCATTGCTTGTTGTATTGTATTGATGCTAGCATTGCTTTATGTTGATTGTGGCCTTGTTTGTTTTCATGTCTGTCTGGACGACAATAGTTGTGATGGAATCAGAGAGCAAGATAAGTGGTATTTATTATTGGTATTATGGGGTATTCTAAGAAGAAGTCCAGGGACATATATTGCCATATTGCTGATCTCAGGCAAGCCACCTTCTTGCTCATACGCCTTGTCCTACTGTTTTACTTATGCATGTTTTATCTACTGTTCAATAAAACTGCATTGTTTTACTATATGATGATGTATATATGGTAGTGGTTCGGCTCCTCCGAACTATTAAACTTTGGTACTACTAAGTACAACCCCCTTTGGGACAACTACTTGTCCCTAGTAAAATAGATGGTGTATATCACCATAACCCCTTGGAGACCCCCAATTTAGCCGAAGCAAAGCTAGAGGATGGGAAGACCCCAGAAAAGTTTTACCAAATGTTTTATGATAAAACATTGGTGAGGTGGGACCTCCCAAGTGATGTTGAGAAAGAAAAAGGTTTTTGGTTTTACAAAATGCTGAAGGAAAGCTAGAGGAAAAAGGTTTAACGAAACCGCACCCGGTTCTTTGCAGTTTAGTTATAACAACTTAACCCTGTGCAACCACATTACTCTGATATGGGACAGAGCTGGATTTGATGGTTGTCTATTCTGGTATGATCTGCCTCGTAACTACTACAGGGGATCGGGGATCCCTGGAGGGTGGGCCTTCTCCGATAAAGGTCCATGTGGGGCATTAACCTGGAGAAGGAATGAAGGGTCAGCTGGACTCCACGCGTTACTATGAGCCCCTCATTGAAAGTGCACACTCGAGAAGTAGAAAAAGCGCTTCGGTTAGTCCTCGGTACCTGACGTCCCGGTTTTGAGCGGATTAACACTCATAGGGTAGGCACTTATATTGGAGTGGGCATCCTGAGAGTCTTGATCGGTTACTCGACCCATGGTCGATGAAGATCAGCGTAGTCTACCCAGATGGTCTGGGTAAAGTGTACGACCTCTTCAGAGTGTAAATCTATTCGAATAGCCGTGTCCGCGGTTAAGGACGGGTTGGACAAACTTCTGTAGAGCGGTGCTGATTTTGTTTTCAAAAAGGATTTTGGAAAAGAAATGGCTTTGGAAATGTTTTGACCATGGGATGGTCGTAAAGGAGAAAGGTTTTGACCATGGGATGGTCGGGAGGGGGAGAAAATAGTTTGGTCGTGGGACGACCTGAAGACGGGAACAAATGGGTGACCCAGTCCTAATGTTTTCCCAAAACTTTTCAAAAAGGTTTCCAAAATGTTTACAAAGGTTTTCAACAAAATATATGTAGATGCTATATCTACAAGAGAAACTAATTGAGAAAAGAACCCCTCTTGGATCCTTCCTACTACCATTCCTATAATGCATATCCTCTCGTTACTACTGTTATCTTAAGGTGGTTTGCGAGTACATTCGAAATACTCACTGGCATTGTCCCTAGCTATTAACTTGGTCAGATTTCAAGAAGAAGAGGATGTTGGCGACCATGCGAGCTAGGACATTCTCCCAGTCAGTTGCATGTAGGTTAAGGCATGGCTCGGGCTCTACGCTTGAGGAAGTTCCGTTGATGAGTATTGATTTAGCCATAACGACATTCATGTAAGCCTTGTAATTCGGTATATTCTCGGATGTTGTAATGATACTTGTCGGTTATGTGCCACTATTAACTGATCATGGGATCGTGGTTGTATGCATAACAGGGATTCTCGGAGGATTAATCCGGGGGCCCCACAACCATCATCATCACCATCGCTCCTCCATCGACCATCCATGTTTCCCCCATCTATGAGTGAGTAAACCCTCGCTGTAAGCTATGTGCATGGTAGGGATTGGATGAGATCGTTCATGTAATGGCATCGGATTATTAGGGCATGGTGCCTAGTATCTTCTATTAGTGCTTTTTGACTTTGTTGCAACTTGTTATTCTTAATGTTTGTCACTAGGGCCCGAGTACCATGATTTCAGATCTAAACATGTCATTGATTCATTATGATAGTATTGTTTTTGGTCTTACCTACAAGTTGTATACACACGTTATTGTCTGGAACCAATGGCCCCTAAGTGACAGAAATTGGTATAACCGGAGGGAATGGCTTTGATGTGAGGATTACATATGTTCACGGAGTGTTAATGCTTTGCTCCGGGGCTCTATTAAAAGGGGCACCTTAATTGCCAATAGTTCCCTTGAGGCCCCGCTGCAAACGGGCTGGCAGGACAAAAGATGTTGTGCAAGTTCTCATTGCGAGCACGTATGACTATATTTGGGACACATGCCTAGGATTATTTAGTACTTGGATTCTTTATCTTATTTATCTGCAATTGCCCTATGTTCTGATTGCCATGTGAATTGTCTTGTCCATGCAATGCCTGTCCATCCATCCCTATGCCTACCGCACTCGAATCCTACTGTTTACTGCTATTGTTACTAATGTCTTTACTTTACTACTACTGCTACTTTACTATTCCTACTACAACACGGTTGCTACTGATAAACTGTTGTGAGCAAGATTGTTTCTAGGTGCAGCTGAATTGACAACTCAGTTGTTAAGGCTTATAAATATTCTTTGGCTCCCCTCGTGTCGAATCAATAAATTGGGTTTCACTTCCGTCGAAAATACTTCGATACACCCCCTATACTTGTGGGTCATCAAGGCTCACCTGGGCTGTGCCGGCGCCAGAGGGGAGGCGGAGGGGACGCAGTTCACCGCTGGGATCAAAACGAGGGGCGGAAGTTGCGGGTTCCGTGCCGGGAGAGATCCCGCGCGAGATGGACCTTGGCGACCTCCCCGGGCTTGCCGATAGATGGGCTTCCCGATATTCCTAGGCAGGGAAAAAGGGATGGTTAGATACATGGGGAACAGGGTAGCACGGGGGAATGATATGCAGAGTGGGAGGAGTAGAGGGGAGAGCGCTAAGCTCAGCTTTTGAACAATGGCCGAGAGGCCATTTTCTTCCTCTCTCTCGGCTAAACCAGAGCAAGGGAGGGGAGGTGGGGCTCAAGGGTGGTAATTGGGAGCGAGAGGAGTGAAATGAGGACTGTGGGGAGTGTGGTACTGGCCTCTGGCCTTATAAACCAAAGGGCAAGGGTCTATGGTGGTCTATGTCCATGGTAGAGGCGTGGGGTGTGCTAGCGGAGGATTGGTCATTGTGGGCGGTGGAGCTCGTACAGATGAGTCAAAGATGGCAGCTGAGTGACAGGGGGAGTCTTACACTTCAAGGGTGCTGCTCCTCTACTCCACTCGGGTGTGGTAAAGAAATAGGAGGGAAAGGGCTAAGGAAAGCTTGAGAGGCTATCCTGTGGGGTGTGGGGAGAGAGACGGTGGTGCTCTAGGTCGTGTTGAGTGACAAAGAGGCTGGGGTGTAGCAGCTGCAAGTGAGTAAAATAGGAAACATAGGATGGTTCACATGTCTCCCTAGTTCCAAGCATAAGAGACAAGAGGAGAGGTTTTCTACAGTGGTGGTATAGTGTATGGTGCTATAGAGAGGTTTGTTGCAAGTGTGTAATGGGTGTAGGAGAGGAGTGGGTGGCAAGTTTGGATGTAGCTTAGTTTAGTTTTAGTTTCAAGGTTATTCAAACCTCAGATCTACAATACTTGAAGATCATGATCTACTTCTCAAGAAGTGATGTTGGAAAGCTAAAGTAATGACGTTGGTAGATGGAGGTAATCAAGATACTCCTCCTAGAATTATTTGACAATTTTCTGAATATTTTAGATCCTCATTTTATCACTTATTTGAAAGGTGTTGAAATGGTTTTGTTGAACTCATTTGAAATATTTGAATTAGACAAGTTGGTTTTGTGGTTTTATAAGGTCCCAACTATGAATTCGCACTTTCTAGAATTTTCCAAGGATTTATTGGGGCGTAAAAGTATTTTAAACATTTATTTTACCATTTCTTCTTATTTAGAAAATAGGCAAAAAGAATTATTAAAACTCTTCAATAATATTTAGTTTTGAGGTGGGATGATGGGGCATGATGTATAGGCCTCACATGTGCCTAAATTGGCAGAGTGTTTTGGATAATACAAACTTTCCTTTATAGGAGTTTTGAGGTTCTTATTAAATAAAGGAAATTAATTATTCTCGGACCAAAATAATTATTTACATTATTTTATAAATCTTTAGATCCAAGGTAGATGATGTACACATGTTGTATCTACCATTTTTAAGCTTGGGTTTTGGAAACCCAACTTGATTTGGAAGAGAAATAAGGAATAAAGGATCTTGGACAAGGTTATTTTTGTGCCTCCAAAACTTGGTTGCATCTTGGAGCTCAAAGCTCCCCTTGGGTCAAGGGCTATATGGATAGATATAACAAGTTATGGATTGATCATGCTTGAGCTCTCCAAGGATTGATTCCAAACTTTGAATAAACTAAGGGTGCCAAAGCAGGTTATCAGATGCCTTCAAAACCTTGTGGGTTTTTGAGGCACAAGGATCCATTTGGAACAAGTGAAGTTGGTATTGCTAGACCTTTACGTATAAAACACAACCATGCAAAGAGTTGGTCCAAAGAAGGTAGGATGAAGGTGTGAGCTTCCAACCAAGTAGGCTAGTTGATAAGATTTGCAGGAAAAGTTAATTTCCTGCTTGCAAAACCATCAGGAACAAGTGGGTTAAGAGGTGATCTAGCCAAGGGCAGTGGTGGGCCTTGCTAGTTCTTAGGATGGTTGACAAGATAGATCAAGTGCATTACCAAAAATGCAGAAGGGTTGAGAAAGAGAGGCATCAAAAGAAGTGATGTTGAAATACTTTCTAGACTTAGCCAATTTTAGCAGATTTAGGGTTTGTGGGACTAGAATATGAGTGGGGATGTTTTTGATGGGTTGCAAGGTATCAAAGCATCATTAAGTGGAGGATGTTGTAGTGTAGATTGAGTAGAATAGATCCATGCTTTATATTGGTCTTCAATGACTTGGGAATCTTCTAGATGGAATGAATAAAGAGGTGATCCAGTTAAGGGATTAGATGATCTGTTTAGTGCCCAGATGAATGGTAGCTTAGGAAATTTGCTTAGGGTTTATAAACTTACTTTATTTTGATACTATATAATGAGCTCCTAGGGTAGCACATACCTCTTCCTAAGCAAACTGTCAAACAGCAAAACAAGGCAAATCAGACAGTAGATCAAGGCAATTCATCTTAAAAGCAATTCAACTACTACTACGGTTACCATCAACCTTAGCTTGAGGTAAGGATGGGAATTTTGAAAGGTTGGAGTTTGAATAAGGTAAGAGTCCTTTGTATCTCTACCAAGAGTGGAATTCAAAATCTTTATAAAAGGTTTTGGAAATCCTAGAGGTAAGAGTAGTTGAAGGCTCTGTCTTGAAAACATCAAGTGATCGTAGCTCTCCATAGTTTTTTCAATAGGAGATACTCAAATAGTTTTGGTTACAAAAGCATCTTGGCTCAGGTTTGGAAATGCCTGAACATTTGAGAATATGTAAAATGAGCCGGGATAGTTTTGTTAAATAGCTTTTGACAACTGTTGTTGAGGTAAGGCGTATATCATAAGCTATACAAACAGAAGCATAAGCACTGACAACAACAAGCAAGCACTGCATAATTTAGTAAGAAAAAGTTTTTGTTCCCCCTGAATTTTCATTTTGGGCAACTAATCAGGATTGCTGAAATTGGGATGTTAGAAACCTTTCCCCCTTAAAAGAATCTCGTCCCAAGATTCAGGAGGGTAAGGTTTGGGGATTTTCAAGTCGGGGTTAGTGCTAGGTGTTTCCAACATACTAGCTTACGGATTCTGTCTTTCAACGTGGTTACTTGGTTAGGGAAGTTGGACTTCACTCTTCTTGGATGTAAGGAGGGCTGAGCAGGCTTTAGTCATGATTGCGATGGAGGATCTTCCGTCTGTAAGTATTTATGGCATTTCTCTTAAGGGATTTATCGTATCCTAGTTGACGGCTTTGGTTATAACGACTAGGGTTGCTTCTGATAGAGGGTTATTCTATTTTGTGGGAAAGACATAGTCTTTTCCACCTTAGAGCTTCACTAAGGTTCTTTGAGAAGGGTGTAGATCTTCTATCTGGAGGTGCCGACGTGATGCTAAAGAAGGTTGTATCTCTTTGGGTCTTGAGTTGAGGTCCTCGAGTGACGTTCTATTGCATAACCTTGTCGGGTTGGGTTCCTAATGAAGCCTTAAGGAGTTAGCTTAGGACAAGTTTGTAGTTACGGTTCTTCTAGTTAGTCTTTAGTCAGGTTAGAGGCATCCAGCTTGGGAGGAAACATCTTCACTTGGAATATTAACGTTGCTTCTGCTCGATGGTGGAGTAAACTTGGTGTCTTCATGCATCCTTGTCTTCAGGGATTTGAAGTATTCTGGCCTTCTAGTGAGGAGCTTCCCATTGGTTGGGCAGAGGGATAGTTCCCTAGTTAGTCTCTCGGGGCTGTAGGAAGTTCTAATATACCGAAGGTTCGTGGAGTTAGCTCTTTACTTCCTATCTAGGTTAACATATATCGTTCTCGGGAGTAGTAGGAAGCATTTGGGGATAGTCTTCTAGTTTCAACGGGACTCTTGCTCTTGTCGACAGGGGATTGCGACGTCCAGTGTTGGTGATGAGTCTTGAGATTGAATTTGTTGTGGTAGGACATCCTACTGAGGAGGAGTCTTTGAGTTGTTCTAACTTGACAAAGTCAAACTCAGGGTTCTGGCGATGCTTCTCCTCTCATATCTCCCGAGGTTAATGGGTTCTGGTTATCGACGAATAACACATTTTCTCAGGTCAGACCAAACCAAATCACACATGTAAGGTAAATAGAGCGACGGGGTCGCAATGTTCTCCGCAAACAACATACATCAAGCAACACAATATGCACTTAGGCAAACAAACACGGCCCACTATGGTGACCAAGGAGTTAACTACTCGCGATTATGGGGGAATCCTATCTTAGGTCTATCCCGAAGTCACGTTATTTGGGGTCTGGGTCACTATCTTGCTGTATCAAGCCTTCGCCGAGTCCTTGGAAAGTTCTTGATGGTGTAGCACATGATTCCTTCTGATTGTGAGTACTCCGCTAGTACATCAATCTTGTAGTCTCCTTGTGTTTGCTGAGAGTTGCTTGTCGTCATCCTATCATCACTATCTTCACTGGGTTCTAGATCCTACTTATTTGAAATCCTTATATTTGAGATTTGGACGAGACATAGAAGAAACCCTTTTAATTTAGGAGAGGATAAGAAACAGTACTTTTTGAAAAACTTTTGAGAAAGTAGCTTTCGAAAGACGGTGTTTTCAGAAATAGTTTTCCTGTCCAATGACCATGCTAACTAAAGTTCTCCTACAGTCAGGATGGCTCTGATAGCAAGTCTATGGGACCCCCGGATTAAGCCTCCGAGAATCCCTGTTATGCATACACCATGATCCCATGATCAGTTAGTCATAGCACAGAACCGACAAGTCTCAAATTAAACATCCATTACTTAAGCGGATACATGTCATACCTTACATGCCATTATGGCTACATCAATAATCATCAGCAGAACTTCATCAAGCATAGAGCCCGAGCCATGCCTTAACCTACAGGCAACTAACTAGGAGAATGTCCTAGATCACATAGTTGTCAACTTCACCTTCTTCTCAATATCTGACCAAGTTAATAGCCAGGGACATTGCCAGTGAGTACACTGAATGTACTCGCAAACCACCTTAAAAGATAACAATATTAACAAGAGAATATGCATTATGGTTGGGGTAGTAGGATGGCTCCAATGGAGGTTCTTTTCTCAAGTAGGTTCTCTTGTAGATATAGCATCTACATATCTTTGTTGAAAACTTTTGTAAAATATTTTGGAAACCTTTTTTAAAAGTTTTAGGAAACACAAGGACTGGGTCACACATTTGTTTCGTCCTTCCGGTCACCTCATGACCCAACTCCTTTTCTTCCTTTCCGACCATCCCCTGGTCAAATCATTTCCAAATCCATTGCTTTTTCGAAATCCTTTTTGAAATCAAAACCAGCACCGCTCTATAGTAGTTTGTCCAACCGTCCATAACCGCGGACACGGATATTCAAATAGATTTAGACTCTAAAGAGCTTGTACACTTTACCCACACCATCCGGGTACCCTGCCCTGATCCTCCCTGATCGTGGGTCGAGTAACCGATCAAGACTCTCCGGATGCCACTCTAGTATAGGCCCTACCCTATGAGTTGTTCCCCTCAACACCGGGACGTCCGGCCCTAGGAACAACCGGTGCGCATTCCGACTCCTCCAGAGTGGGCACTTTTAATGAGAGGCTCATAGTATCGCCCGATCACTCACATGGGTGATCCTGCTTCCGCTAGGTGACTGCCTAATAGTTGACCCTTTTTGTAAAGGAAACCCAGAATTCGAGGGAGCTGACCCCTTATAAGCAGTTGTGAGAATTCCCACACCAGAGTAGAAAACTTCAAGTCCAGCCATGTCCCATTCCAGAGTAGTGTGGTTGCACGGGTTAAGTTGTTATAGCTAAAGCTGCAAAGAACCGGGTGCGTTTTCATAAACATTTTTTCACCATCTTTCTTTCAGCATCCTTTGTAAAATAAAAACCTTTTTATTTCTCAAACTTCTCTTGGTAGGTCAAACCTCACCAAGGTTTTACCATAAAACCTTTTGTATACGTTTTCCGGGTCTTCCCATCCTGTAGCTTTGCTTTGGCTAAAACAGGGTCTCCAATGGGTATGATATTATATACCATCTACCATACTAGGGTCAAGTAGGTATCCTCAAGGGGGTTGTACTCAATAGTACAAAGCATAAAGGTTTGGAGGAGCCAAGCCACTACCATATATAGATCATGATAGAATGACACAATGCAGTTTACATAAACACTAGGTAAAACATGCATAAGTAAAATAGTAGGACAAGGCTTATGAGCAAGAAGGTGTCTTGCCTATGATCAGCAAACTAGCGATATATGTCCCTGGACTTCTTCTTAGAATACCTTAATAATCATTAATAACCACCAGAAAATTTATATCAATAGGTAGGTATTGAAATAAAAAGGCCAACAAAAGTGGTTTCATGATTTTATCAATTTTTTTATTTAGTTACGATTTTTCTAGTGAAATAACCTCTAGTTTAGGTGAATAAATCGCCAGAAAAGATCTGGACCTCAAAAAAAATTCCTCAGATTTTTGGGTAGACATTGGTGTTTAAGAGTTTTAAGAGTTGGATTCATCTCAAAATATTTACCAGAATGCCCTTGAGAAAATCCCAAAGTCAGTTCTACAATATTTTTGTCCTTTTCACCATATTAAATTTACAGGGACTTTTTATATGATTCCAAATACATAGGGTAGTTATTTAGAATACCTTTCGGTAGAAATTGGAATCAACCTTTTTGGATTTACAGAACTACTTAGGTGATTTTATTAGTAAATTAACCATGCAAAAACTAGTTAAATTCACCATAAATCAACAAGGGCTTAATAAATACTAGGATCCTAGGATTTTGTCTATGTTATGCTTCGTGAACTAGGATAGTTGGAATGTGACAGGATAGGTTTCCTACAGATCTTCCATAGGGAGTTGGAATTACCCAGTTTGGGTTTACCAAACTACCAGAAAGAAATAATTAGTGAAAAGGACACATCCTGGTATTATTTTTATCATAAAATAACTAGGGATTATTTTGATACAACACTTGCTCTGCATGCTTAAGAAGACAGTAAGGAACCTTAGGAAATTTAGATGTTGTCAATTGGAGTTGTTTAGAATTTTTGAAATTATTTAAACTAAAAGCCCACACTTCTGGATTTTAAAGAACTACTAAAAAGAAAAAGAAAAGAGTAGCGCTAGGTCAGAATTTGACCGAGCCTAGAAATACTGTGCCGGGCTGGCCCAACAGATAATGCCATGCGTGAGAGGCCGCCGTGTTCAAACATCGGTGTGGGGCTCGACTGTCAGCGAGAGCCGGAGCGGAAGAGGTATGGGGCACCCTGGGCCGTTGGATTAAAGCGACATCGATGACGGGTGGTCGTCTTCTTCGCGGGAACCAGGGCCGCTACGAGGAAACCCTAACAAGGGGAGGCGGGGCTAGGGAGGCTCACCTAGGTAGCACCGGTGCGGGAGGGGAGGCAGAAGGGACGCGGTTCGTCGCTTGGATCAAAACAAGGGGCAGAAGTCGCGGGTTCCATGTTGGGAGAGATCCTGTGCAAGATGGATCTAGGCGACCTCGTCGGGTCTCGCCGATAGAGGGGCTTCCCGATGTTCCTTGGCAGGGAAAAAGGGATGGTCAGATACATGGGGAGAAGGGAGCATGGGGAATGACATGCAGAGGGGGAGGAGGAGAGGGGAGAGGGCTAAGCTCAGCTTTTGAACAATGGCCGAGAGGCCACTTTTTTCCTCTCTCGGCTAAACAATAACAAGGAAGGGGAGGTGGGGCTCAGGGGTTTTAAGTGGGAGAGAGAGGAGTAAAATGAGGATTGTGGGAAGCGTGGTACTGGCCTCTAGCCTTATAAACCGAAGGGAAAGGGTCTATGGTGGTCTATGTCCATGGTAGAGGCATGGGGTGTGCTGGCTGATGGTTGGTCACTGTGGGCGGTGGAGCTCGTGCAGATGAGTCAAAGAGGGCAGATGAGTGACAGGGGGACTTACACTGCAAGGGTGCTTCTCCTCTACTCCACTCGGGTGTGGTAAATAAATAGGAGGGGAAGGGCTAAGGCAAGCTTGAGAGGCTGTCTTGTGGGGTGTGGGGAGAGAGACGGTGGTGCTTTGGGTCGTGTTGAGTGACAGAGAGGCTGGGTGCAACAGCTGCAAGTGAGTAAAATAGGCATGATAGGATGGTTCACATGTCTCCCTAGTTCCAAGCATAAGAGATAAGAGGAGAGGTTTGCTACAGTTGTGCTATAGTGTATGGTCGACCAGGGTGTGTAATGGGTGCAGGAGGAGTGGGTGGCAAGTTTGGATGTACCTTAGTTTATTTTTAGTTTCAAGGTTATTCAAACCTCAAATCTACCATACTTGAAGACCATGATCTACTTCTCAAGAAGTGATGTTGGAAAGCTGAAGTAATGATGCTGGTAGATGGAGGTAATCAATATACTCCTCCTAGAATTATTTGAGAATTTTCAGGATATTTTAGATCCTCATTTTATCACTTATTTGAAAAGTATAGAAATGATTTTGTTGAACTCATTTGAAATATTTGAATTATAGAAGTTGGTTTTGTGGTTTTATAAGGTCCCAAATATGAATTCGCACTTTGGAGAATTTTCCCAAGATTTATTGGGGCATAAAAGTATTTTAAACATTTATTTTACCATTTCTTGTTATTAAGAAAATAGGCAAAACGAATAATTAAAACTCTTCAATAATATTTAATTTTGAGGTGGGATGATAGGGCAAGATGTATAGGCTCAAATGTGCCTAAAGTTGGCAAAGTGTCTTGGATAAGTACAAACTTTCCTTTATAGGAGGAGTTTTGAGGTTCTTCTTAAATAAAGGAAATTAATTGTTCTTGGACCAAAATAATTATTGACATTATTTTATAAATCTTTAGATCCAAGGTAGATGATGTACACATGTTGTATCTACCATTTTTAAGCTTGGGTTTTGGAAACCCAACTTGATTTGGAAGAGAAACAAGGAATAAAGGATCTTGGACAAGGTTATTTTTGTGCCTCTAAAAGTTGGTTGCATCTTGGATCTCAAAGGTCCCCTTGGGTCAAGGGCTATATCGATAGATATACCACGTTATGTAGATCACCATGGTATGGAAGTTTGGGCTTGATCATGTTTGAGCTCGCCATGGATTGATTCCAAACTTTGAATAAAATAAGGGTGCCAAAGCAGGTTATCAGATAGCCTTCAAAACCTTGTGGGTTTTTGAGGCACAAGGATCCTTTGGAACAAGTGAAGTAGGTATTTCTAGACCTTTATGAGTAAAACACAACCATGCAAATAGTTGGTCCAAAGAAGGTAGGATGAAGGTGTGAGCTTCTGACCAAGTAGGCTAGTTGATAAGATTTGCAGGAAAAGTTAATTTTTGCCTACAAAACCATCAAGAACAAGTGGGTTAAGAGGTAATCTAGCCAAGGTAAAGGGTGGTCCTTGTTATTACTTAGTATGTTTTACAATATGGATCAAGTGCATTTACCAAAAATGCACAAGGGTTGAGAAATAGAGGCATTCAAAGAAGTGATGTTGAAATAGTTTCCAGAGTTGGCCAATTTTAGCAGATGTTGGGTTTTTGTGACTAGAATTTGAGTGGGGAAGTTTTTGATGGGTTGCAGGGTATAAAAGCATCATCAAGTGGTGGATTTTGTATTGTAGATTGAGTAGAATAGATCGATGCTTGATATTGGTCTTCATTGACTTGGGAATCTTCTAGAAGGAATGAATAAAGAGGTAATCCAGGTAAGGGATTAGATGATATCTTTAGTGCCTAGATGAATGCTAGCTTAGGGAATTCTCTTAGGGTTTATAAACTTACTTTAGTTTGATCCTAGAGAATGAGATCCTAGGGTAGCACATACCTCTTCCTAAGCAAACAGTCAAACAGTAGAACAAGGCAAATCAGACAGCAGATCAAGGAAATTCATCTTACAAGAAATTCAACTACTACTAGGGTTACCATCAATCTTAGCTTGAGGTAAGGATGGGAATTTTGAAAGGTTGTAGTTTGAATAAGGTAAGAGTCCTTGGTATCTCTACCAAGAGTGGAATTCAAAAGCTTTATAAAAGGTTTTGGAAATCCTAGAGGTAAGAGTAGTTGAAGGCTCTGTCTTGAAAACATAAGGATATCATAGCTATCCATAGTTTTGTCAATAGGAGCTACTCAAACAGTTTGGGTTACACAAGCATCTTGGTTTAGGTTTTGAAATGCCAGAACATTTGGGAATATATAAAATGAGCCAGGATAGTTTTGTTAAATAGCTTTTGACAACTGATGTTAATGTAAGGACGATATCATAAGCTATACAATTAGAAGCATAAGCACAGACAACAACAAGCAGCCACAACAAAATTTAGTAAGAATTTTTTTTCTCCCCCTAATTTTTGCATTTTGGACAACTAATCAGGATTGCTGAAATTGGGATGTTACATCTATTCTTTTCATAAACTATATGGAACCACAACTAGAGTTATTACATGCGTGTTCTTTTCATAAACAACCACCAGTGTCATTGCATGTGTGTTTCTTTCCATAAACCACATGGATCCACCAGAGTCATTTGCATGTGTGTTCTTTTCAATGACCACCACCAGTGTCATTGCATGTGTGTTCCTTTCCTAAACCACATGGATCCACCAGTGTCATTGCATGTCTTTGCATGTGTGTTCTTTTCCTAAACCACCACTAGTGTCATTGCATGTGTGTTATTTTACTAAACCACATGGATCCACTAGTGTCATCTGCATGTGTGTTCTTTTCATAAACCACCACCAGTGTCATTGCATGTGTGTTCTTTCCATAAACCACATGGATCAACCAGTGTCATTGCATGTGTGTTCTTTTCCTAAACCACCACTAGCGTCATTGCATGTGTGTACTTTTTCTAAACCACCACTAGTGTCATTGCATGTGTGTTCTTTTCATAAACCATTTGGATCCACTAGAGTCATTGCATGTGTGTTCTTTTCATAAACCACAACTATAGTCATTGCATGTTTGTTCTTTTCATAAACCACATGGAACCACAACTAGAGTCATTGCATGTGTGTTATTTTCATAAACCACCACCAATGTCAATGCATGTGTGTTCTTTCAATAAACCACATGGATCCACCAGAGTCATTTGCATGCGTGTTGTTTTCAATGACAACAACCAGTGTCATTGCATGTGTGTTCCTTTCCTAAACCACATGGATCCACCAGTGTCATTCCATCTCTTTGCAGGTGTGTTATTTTCCTAAACCACCACTATTTTCATGGCATGTGTGTTATTTTACTACACCATATGGATCCACTAGTGTCATTTGCATGTGTATTCTTTTCAAAAACCACCACCAGTGTCATTGCATTTGTGTTCCTTTCTAAACCACATGGATCACCCAGGTCATTTGCATGTGTGTTTTTTTCATAAACCCCCACAAGGTGTCATTGCATGTGTGTGCCTTTCCTATACCACAACTAGAGTCATTGCATATTTTGTTCTTTCCATAAACCACTTGGAACCACCAGTCATTTGCATGTGTCTTTGTTCAATTAACCACCACCAGTGTCATTGCATGTGTGTTCTTTTCATAAACCACAACTATAGTCATTGCATGTATGTTATTTTCATAAACCACATGGAACCACAACTAGATTCGTTGCATGTGTGTTCTTTTCATAAACCACCACCAGTGCCATTGCATGTGTGTTCTTTTCATAAATCACAAGGATCCACTAGTGCAATTGCATGTGTATTCTTTTCCTAAACCACCACTAGTGTCATTGCCTGTGTGTTCTTTTCCTAAACCAACACTAGTGTCATTGCATGTGTGTTCTTTTCCTAAACCACAACTAGAGTCATTGCATATGTGTTCTTTTCATAAACCACCACCAGTGTTATTGCATGTGTGTTCTTTCCATAAACCACATGGATCCACTAGAGTCATTTTCATGTGTGTTCTTTTGAATGACCACCACCAAAGTTATTACATGTGTGTCCCTTTCCTAAACCACATGGATCCACCAGTGTCATTGCATGTATTTGCATGTGTGTTCTTTTCCTAAACTACCACTAGTGTCATTGCATGTGTGTTTCTTTCCATAAACCACATGGATCCACCAGAGTCATTTGCATGTCTGTTCTTTTCAATGACCACCACCAGTGTCATTGCATGTGTGTTCCTTTCCTAAACCACATGGATCCACCAGTGTCATTGCATGTCTTTGCATGTGTGTTCTTTTCCTAAACCACCACTAGTGTCATTGCATGTGTGTTATTTTACTAAACCACATGGATCCACTAGTGTCATTTGCACGAGTGTTCCTTTCATAAACCACCACCAGTGTTGCATGTGTGTTATTTTACTAAACCACATGGATCCACTAGTGTCATTTGCACGAGTGTTCCTTTCATAAACCACCACCAGTGTCATTGTATGTGTTTTCTTTCCATAAACCACATGGATCCACCAGTGCCATTGCATGTGTGTTCTTTTCCTAAACCACCACTTGTGTCATTGCATGTGTGTTATTTTTCTAAACCACCACTAGTGTCATTGCATGTGTGTTCTTTTCATAAACCATTTGGATCCACTAGAGTCATTGCATGTGTGTTCTTTTCATAAACCACAAGTATAGTCATTGCATGTTTGTTCTTTTCATAAACCACATGGAACCACAACTAGAGTCATTGCATGTGTGTTCTTTTCATAAACCACCACCAGTGTCAATGCATGTGTGTTCTTTCAATAAACCACATGGATCCACCAGAGTCATTTGCATGTGTGTTGTTTTCAATGACCACCACCAGTGTCATTGCATGTGTGTTCCTTTCCTAAACCACATGGATCCACCATTGTCATTCCATCTCTTTACAGGTGTGTTCTTTTCCTAAACCACCACTATTGTCATTGCATGTGTGTTATTTTACTAAACCACATGGATCCACCAGTGTCATTTGCATGTGTATTCCTTTCATAAACCACCACCAGTGTTATTGCATTTGTGTTCCTTTCTAAACCACATGGATCACCCGGGTCATTTTCATGTGTGTTCTTTTCATAAACCCCCACAAGGTGTCATTGCATGTGTGTGCCTTTCCTATACCACAACTAGAGTCATTGCATATTTTGTTCTTTCCATAAACCACTTGGATCCACCAGAGTAATTTGCATGTGTGTTCGTTCAATTCACCACCACCAGTGTCATTGCATGTGTGTTCTTTTCATAAACCACAACTATAGTCATTGCATCAATGTTATTTTCATGAACCACATGGAACCACAACTAGAGTCATTGCATGTGTGTTCTTTTCATAACCCACCACCAGTGCCATTGCATGTATGTTATTTTCATAAACCACATGGAACCACAACTAGAGTCATTGCATGTGTGTTCTTTTCATAAACCACCACCAGTGCCATTGCATGTGTGTTCTTTCCATAAACCACAAGGATCCACTAGTGCAATTGCATGTGTGTTCTTTTCCTAAACCACCACTAGTGTCATTGCATGTGCGTTCTTTTCCTAAACCAACACTAGTGTCATTGCATGTGTGTTCTTTTCCTAACCACCACTAGTGTAATTGCATGTGTGTTCTTTTCATAAACCACAAGTATGGTAATTGCAGGTATATGCTCTTCATAAACCACATGGAACCACAACTAGAGTCATTGCATTTGTGTTCTTTTCATAAACCACCAGCTGTGTTATTGCATGTATGTTCTTTCAATAAACCACATGGATCCACTAGAGTCAATTGCATGTGTGTTCTTTTGAATGACCACCACCAGTGTCATTGCATGTGTGTCCCTTTCCTAAACCACATGGATCCACCAGTGTCATTGCATGTCTTTGCATGTGTGTTCTTTTCCTAAACTACCACTAGTGTCATTGCATGTGTGTTATTTTACTAAACCACATGGATCCACCTGTGTCATTTGCATGTGTGTTCTTTTTATAAACCACCAACAGTGTCATTGCAGTTGTGCTCTTTCCATAAACCACATGATCCACCAGTGTCATTGCATGTGTGTTCTTTTCCTAGACCACCACTAGTGTCATTGCATGTGTGCGCTTTTCCTAAACCACCACCAGTGTCATTGCATGTGTTCCTCTTGATAAACAACCACTAGAGTCATTACATGTGTGTTCTTTTCATAAACCACAACTATGGTAATTGCATGTCTATTCTTTTCATAAACCACATGGATACACAACTAGAGTCATTACATGTGTGTTCTTTTCATAAACCACCACCAGTGTCATTGCATGTGTGTTCTTTCCATAAACCACATGGATCCACCAGTGTCATTGAATGTCTTTGCATGTGTGTTCTTTTCCTAAACCACCACTAGTGTCATTGCATTCTTGTTCTTTTACTAAACCACATGGATCCACGAGTGTCATTTGCATGTGTGTTCTTTTTATAAACCACCACCAGTGTTATTGCATGTGTGTTCTTTCCATAAACCACATGGATCCACCAGTGTCATTGCATGTGTGTTCTTTTCCTAAACCACCACTAGTTTCATTTGTTTGGAATATGCCCAAGAGGCAATCATGAATGATGATATTCCTGTGTATTCATAAGGCTATGGTCCATATATGAACTGCTAATATGTATCATCGAATATGTGATTTGATTGTGGAACTACATATTCATGTTGTTCATACTAATTGTCCTTGGTCATTGAGGTTGTGCCGGACACAGAACTTAGACCAATGTGAAAGTCGGCAGATGACTAGGTTCCACTTGTCATCGGCGTGGAGATGCTATTCCGACTTACATGGATTCGACTAAAGAGTTTAGCGAGTCGGACTGACCCATATTGAGATGCAACGAACAAGTCGTCATTTGCATGTCTCAATCAATGTAATCCTTAGAACTGAGGTTATTGCACAATCCGAGTTGAGGATCTCCGACTTTGGTTCTGTCAAACGTTGTTTCGTCACTAGGCAGTTATAAAGGCGGAGTTCGGGTTGTCTGAGAATCAAGTTGCGTGATGTGAATAACCAAGACGGGATTTGGCCCCTCCATCTAGAGAGATATTCTCTGGGCCCTCTCGGAAGATATGATTCGGAAAGCATGGCCATGCGCGTCTCGGATTAAGTGTTAACCGAGGCAACCGACTAAGAGTTAGTCGGATGAATCACATATCTTGGATCGAGAAAGAGATTCAGACTATTTAAGGGATGACGATCATTCGCCTATAGTCCGACAAGGTATATCGTGAGGCAAAAGGGACTCAGACGAAAGTCGCATTGGAAGGTATGTCGTCATGACTTATTGGTACTTGGGAGTGGGCACGTTCTGCTAGGAGCCGCTACCAACTGATCGATCATGAGTGAGACTCGGAATCGTGTCCGGGTTACCATGAGCCTGTCGGGTCATACACTTAAGAGCGGGAGCAAGTTTGGGTTAGACCCAAACAGGAAACATATTTGGGTTGAACCCAAATAGATACATTGACTTAGTCAGTAAGTGAGACTTGAAGTGGCTAATATAGGCCTTTTTAGTGAATGGGCCACAAGTGAGTGGAGCCCACTTTCACTCCCTATATAAGCTGGGGTGCAGGTGCTTAGAGTACAAGTGTTAGGTCACTCCATGTGTTGGAAACCCTAGCCCAAGTCCGTCCTGTCGCCGCCGTACCGGACCTAGCAGTCCATCGCCAGCGCTCCTCGTCGTACATTCGGATACGGCCGGAGGTGCTGTACCTTCAGCACTTCGACGATCGTGAAGAAAGTACGGATCGTGGATCGTGGAACCAGAACGGATCGCGAGGACTGCACTGCATCAAGCGACGTGCTTCATCAATTCCGCAACTACACGTCTAGTGGTAATCCTCGTGGCCTTCTACCTGAGCTGGATCTTGGGATCACCGCGTAGAGAAAAAGTTTTGTTTATCTCTACGTGGCCCAACATCATTGCATGTGTGTACTTTTTCTAAACCACCACTAGTGTCATTGCATGTGTGTTCTTTTCATAAACCACATGGATCGAATAGAGACATTGCATATGTGTTCTTTTCATAAACCACAACTATAGTCATTGCATGTTTGTTATTTTCATAAACCACATGGAACCACAACTAGAGTCATTGCATGTGCGTTCTTTTCATAAACAACAACCAGTGTCAATGCATGTGTGTTCTTTCCATAAATCACATGGATCCACCAGAGTCATTTGCATGTGTGTTCTTTTCAATAACCACCAGTGTCATTGCATGTGTGTTATTTTCCTAAAACACATGGATCCACCAGTGTCATTCCATCTCTTTGCAGGTGTGTTCTTTTCCTAAACCACCACTAGTGTCATTGCATGTGTGTTATTTTACTAAACCACATGGATCCACCAGTGTCATTTTCATATGTGTTCTTTTCATAAACCACCGCCAGTGTCATTGCCTGTGTGTTCCTTTATAAACCAAATGGATCAACCAGTGTCATTTGCATGTGCGTTCTTTTCATAAACCACCACCAGTGCCATTGCATGTGTGTTCCTTTCCTATACCACAGCTAGAGTCATTGCATGTTTTGTTCTTTCCATAAACCACTTGGATCCACCAGCGTCATTTGCATGTGTGTTCTTTCAATTAACCACCAGTTCATTGCATGTGTGTTCTTTTCATAAACCACAACTATAGTCATTGCATGTATGTTATTTTCATAAACCACATGGAACCACAACTAGAGTCATTGCATGTCTGTTCTTTTCATAAACCACCACCAGTGCCATTGCATGTGTGTTCTTTCCATAAACCACAAGGATCCACTAGTGCAATTGCATGTGTGATTTTTTCCTAAACCACTACTAGTGCCATTGCATGTGTGTTCTTTTCCTAAACCAACACTAGTGTCATTGTATGTACGTTCTTTTCCTAAACCACCACTAGTGTAATTGCATGTTTGTTCTTTTCATAAACCACAACTATGGTAATTGCATGTTTGTTCTTTTCATAAACCACATGGAACCACAACTAGAGTCATTACATGTGTGTTCTTTTCATAAACCACCACCAGTGTTATTGCATGTGTGTTCTTTCCATAAACCACATGGATCCACTAGAGTCATTTGCATGTGTGTTCTTTTGAATGACCACCACCAGTGTCATTGTATGTGTGGTCCTTATCTAAACCACATGGATCCACCAGTGTCATTGCATGTGTGTTCTTTTCCGAAACTACCACTAGTGTCATTTGCATCTGTGTCCTTTTCATAAACCACCAACAGTGTCATTGCATTTGTGTTCTTTCCATAAACCACATGGATCCACCAGTGTCATTGCATGTGTGTTCTTTTCCTAAACCACCACTAGTGTCAGTGCATGTGTGTGCTTTTCCTAAACCACCACTAGTGTCATTGCATGTGTGTTCTTTTCATAAACCACTTGGATCCACCAGAGTCATTACATGTGTTTTGTTTTTATAAACCACAACTATGGTAATTGCATGTCTATTCTTTTCATAAACCACATGGAACCACAACTAGAGTCATTACAAGTGTGTTCTTTTCATAAACCACCACCAGTGTCATTGCATGTGTGTTCTTTCTATAAACCACATGGATCCACCAGAGTCATTTGCATGTGTGTTCTTTTCAATGACCACGACCAGTGTCATTGCATGTGTGTTCCTTTCCTATACCACAGCTAGAGTCATTGCATGTTTTGTTCTTTCCATAAACCACTTGGATCCACCAGCGTCATTTGCATGTGTGTTCTTTCAATTAACCACCAGTTCATTGCATGTGTGTTCTTTTCATAAACCACAACTATAGTCATTGCATGTATGTTATTTTCATAAACCACATGGAACCACAACTAGAGTCATTGCATGTCTGTTCTTTTCATAAACCACCACCAGTGCCATTGCATGTGTGTTCTTTCCATAAACCACAAGGATCCACTAGTGCAATTGCATGTGTGATTTTTTCCTAAACCACTACTAGTGCCATTGCATGTGTGTTCTTTTCCTAAACCAACACTAGTGTCATTGTATGTACGTTCTTTTCCTAAACCACCACTAGTGTAATTGCATGTTTGTTCTTTTCATAAACCACAACTATGGCAATTGCATGTTTGTTCTTTTCATAAACCACATGGAACCAGAACTAGAGTCATTACATGTGTGTTCTTTTCATAAACCACCACGAGTGTTATTGCATGTGTGTTCTTTCCATAAACCACATGGATCCACTAGAGTCATTTGCATGTGTGTTCTTTTGAATGACCACCACCAGTGTCATTGTATGTGTGGTCCTTATCTAAACCACATGGATCCACCAGTGTCATTGCATGTGTGTTCTTTTCCGAAACTACCACTAGTGTCATTTGCATGTGTGTTCTTTTCATAAACCACCACCAGTGTCACTGCATTTGTGTTCTTTCCATAAACCACATGGATCCACCAGTGTCATTGCATGTGTGTTCTTTTCCTAAACCACCACTAGTATCAGTGCATGTGTGTGCTTTTCCTAAACCACCACTAGTGTCATTGCATGTGTGTTCTTTTCATAAACCACTTGGATCCACCAGAGTCATTACATGTGTTTTCTTTTTATAAACCACAACTATGGTAATTGCATGTCTATTCTTTTCATAAACCACATGGAACCACAACTAGGGTCATTACAAGTGTGTTCTTTTCATAAACCACCACCAGTGTCATTGCATGTGTGTTCTTTCCATAAACCACATGGATCCACCAGAGTCATTTGCATGTGTGTTCTTTTCAATGACCACGACCAGTGTCATTGCATGTGTGTTCCTTTCGAAACCACATGGATCCACCAGTGTCATTGAATGTCTTTGCATGTGTGTTCTTTTCCTAAACCACCACCAGTGTCATTTCATGTGTGTGCTTTTCCTAAACCACCACTAGTGTCACTACATGTGTGTTCTTTTCATAAACCACTTGGATCCACTAGAGTCATTACATGTGTGTTCTTTTCATAAACCACAACTATGGTAATTGCATGTCTATTCTTTTCATAAACCACATGGAACCACAACTAGAGTCATTACATGTGTGTTCTCTTCATAAACCACCACCAGTTTCATTGCATGTGTGTTCTTTACATAAACCACATGGATCCACCAGTGTCGTTGCATGTGTGTTCTTTTCCTAAACCACCACTAGTGTCATTGCATGTGTGTTCTTTTTCTAAACCACCACTAGTGTCATTGCATGTGTGTTCTTTTCATAAACCACTTGGATCCAATAGAGTCATTGCATGTGTGTTCTTTTCATAAACCACAACTATAGTCATTCCATGTTTGTTATTTTCATAAACCACATGGAACAACA
>OU342743.1:350451581-350504778 GCA_910589775.1 Avena eriantha | reverse complement strand
ACATGTATTGACGTTTCCAATCAATACAATTATAGCATGCAAAACATACATTTATCATAAACATGGAATAAGATAATAACCACTTTTTATTGCCTCTCGGGAATATTCCCTTCAATTTGCATGTGTGTTCTTTTCATTAACCACCACAAATTTCATTACATGTGTGTTCTTTTCATAAACCGCAACTATAGTGATTGCATATCTGTTCTTTTCATAAATCACATGGAACCGTAACTAGAGTCATTGGATGCCTGTTCTTTTCATAAACCACCACTAGTGTCATTGTGTGTGTGTTCTTTCCATAAACCACATGGATCCACCAGAGTCATTTGCATGTGTGTTCTTTTCAATGACCACCAGCAGTATCATTGCATGTGTGTTACTTTCCTAAACCACATAGATCCACCAGTGTCATTGCATGTGCGTTCTTTTCCTAAACCACCACTAGTGTTATTCCATGTGTGTTATTTTACTAAACCACATGGATCCACTAGTGTCATTGCATGTGTGTTCTTTTCCTAAACCACCACAAGTGTCATTGCATGTGTGTTCTTTTCCTAAACCACCACTAGTGTAATTGCATGTGTGTTCTTTTCATAAACAAGTTGGATCCACCAGAGTCATTGCATGTGTGTTCTTTTAATAAACCACAACTATAGTTATTTCATGTTTGTTATTTCCATAAACCACACTATAGTCATTGCATGTTTGTTCTTTTCATAAAACACATGGAACCACAACTAGATTCATTGCATGTGTGTTCTTTTCATAAACCACCAGTCTCATTGCATGTGTGTTGTTTCCATAAACCACGAGGATCCACCAGAGCCATTTGCATGTGTGTCCTTTTCAATGACCACTACACGTGTCATTGCATGTTTCCTTTCCTAAACCACACAAGTCCATCAGCGTATTTGCATGTGTGTTCTTTTCCTAAAGCACCACTAGTGTCATTGCATGTGTTTTATTTTACAAAACCACATGGATCCACTAGTCTCATTTGCATGTGTGTTCATTTCATAAACCACCACCAGTGTCATTGGATGTGTGTTCCTTTCCTAAACCACATGGATCCACAAGTGTCAATTGCATCTATGTTCTTTTCATAAACCACCACTAGTGTCATTGCAAGTTTGTTACTTTCATAAACCAGGACTAGAGTTATTGCATGTTTGTTCTTTCCATAAACCACTTGGATCCACCAAAGTCATTTGCATGTATGTTATTTTCATGAACCACAACTATAGTCATTGCATGTTTGTTCTTTCCATAAACCACAACTATAGTCATTGCATGTTTGTTCTTTTCATAAACCACATGGAACCACAACTAGTGTCATTTGCATGTGTGTTATTTTCATAAACCACCACCAGTATCATTGCATGTGTGTTCCTTTCCTAAACCACATGGATCCACCAGTGTCATTTGCATGTGTCTTCTTTTCATAAACCACCACCAGTGTCATTGCATGTGTGTTCCTTTCATAAACCACAACTAGAGTCCTTGCATGTTTGTTGTTTCCATAAACCACTTGGATCCACCAAAGTCATTTCCATGTGTGTTATTTTCATTAACCAACACCAGTGTCATTGCATGTGTGTTCCTTTCCTAAACCACATGGAACTACAACTAGAGTCATTGCATGTGTGTTCTTTTCATAAACCACCACTAGTGTCATTGCAAGTGTGTTCCTTTTATAAACCACAACTAGTCATTGCATGTTTGTTCTTTCCATAAACCACTTGGATCCTCCAAAGTCATTTCCATGTGTTTTATTTTCATAAAGCACAACTATAGGCATTGCATGTTTGTTCTTTTCATAAAGCACATGGAACCACAACTAGAGTCATTATAAGTGTGTTGTTTTCATAAACCACCACATGTGTCATTGCATGTGTGTTCTTTCCATAAACCACATGGATCCACCAGAGTCATTTGCATGTGTGTTCTTTTCAATGACCACGAATAGTGTCATTGCATGTTTGTTCCTTTCCTAAACCACACAGATCCACCAGTGTCATTGCATGTATTTGCATGTGTGTTCTTTTCCTAAACCACATGGATCCACTAGTGTCATTTGCATGTGTGTTCTTTTCATAAACCACCACCAGTGTCATTGCATGAGTGTTCCTTTCCTAAACACATGGATCCACCAGTGTCATTTGCATGTTTGTTCTTTTCATAAACCACCACCAGTGTCATTGCATGTGTGTTCCTTTCATAAACCAAAACTAGAGTCCTTGCATGTTTGTTCTTTCCCTAAACCACTTGGATCCACGAAAGTCAGTTGCATGTGTGTTCCTTTCCTAAACCACATGGAACCACAACTAGAGTTATTGCATGTGTCTTCTTTACATAAAACACTAGTGTCATTGCATGTGTGTTCTTTCCATAAACAACATGGATCCACTAGAGTCATTGCATGTGTGTTGTTTTCCTAAACCACCACTACTGTTATTGCATGTGTGTTATTTTACTAAACCACATGGATCCACCATTGTCATTGAATGTGTGTTCTTTTCCTAAACCACCACAAGTGTCATTGCATGTATGTTCTTTTCCTAAACCACCACAATGTAATTGCATGTGTGTTCTTTTCATAAACCACTTGGATCCACTAGAGTCATTGCATGTGTGTTATTTTAATAAACCACAACTATAGTCGTTTCATGTTTGTTCTTTCCATAAACCACAACTATAGTCATTGCATGTTTTTTCTTTTCATAAACCACAAGGAACCATAACTAGAGTCATTGCATGTGTGTTGTATTCATAAACCAGCACCAGTGTCATTGCATGTGTGTTCTTTCCATAAACCACATGGATCCACCAGGGTCATTTGCATGTGTGTTCTTTTCAATGACCAATACCAGTGTCATTGCATGTTTGTTCCTTTCCTAAACGACACGGATCCACTAGTGTCATTGCATGTATTTGCATGTGTGTTCTTTTCCTAAACCACCACTAGCGTCAGTGCATGTGTTGTATTTTACTAAACCACATCGATCCACTAGTATCATTTGCATGTGTGTTCATTTCTTAAACCACCATCCTTTCCTAAACCACATGGATCCACCAGTGTCATTTGCATCTATGTTCTTTTCATAAACCACCACCAGTGTCATTTGCATCTATGTTCTTTTCGTAAACCCCACCAGTGTTATTGCATGTGTGTTCCTTTCGTAAACCACATGGATCCACCAGTGTCATCTGCATGTGTGTTCTTTTCTTAAACCACCACCAGTGTCATTGCATGTGTGTTACTTTCATAAACCACAACTAGAGTCATTGCATGTTTGTTCTTTCCATAAACCACTTGGATCCTCCAAAGTCATTTGCATGTGTTTTATTTTCATAAACCACAACTATAGGCATTGCATGTTTGTTCTTTTCATAAAGCACATGGAACCACAACTAGAGTCATTATAAGTGTGTTGTTTTCATAAACCACCACATGTGTCATTGCATGTGTGTTCTTTCCATAAACCACATGGATCCACCAGAGTCATTTGCATGTGTGTTCTTTTCAATGACCACGACTAGTGTCATTGCATGTTTGTTCCTTTCCTAAACCACACAGATCCACCAGTGTCATTGCATATATTTGCATGTGTGTTCTTTTCCTAAACCACATGGATCCACTAGTGTCATTTGCATGTGTGTTCTTTTCATAAACCACCACCAGTGTCATTGCATGAGTGTTCCTTTCCTAAACACATGGATCCACCAGTGTCATTTGCATGTTTGTTCTTTTCATAAACCACCACCAGTGTCATTGCATGTGTGTTCCTTTCATAAACCAAAACTAGAGTCCTTGCATGTTTGTTCTTTCCCTAAACCACATGGATCCACGAAAGTCAGTTGCATGTGTGTTCCTTTCCTAAACCACATGGAACCACAACTAGAGTTATTGCATGTGTCTTCTTTACATAAAACACTAGTGTCATTGCATGTGTGTTCTTTCCATAAACAACATGGATCCACTAGAGTCATTTACATGTGTGTTCTTTTCAATGACCACCACCAGTGTCATTTCATGTGTGTTCCTTTCCTAAACCACATAGATCCACTACAGTCATTGCATGTGTGTTGTTTTCCTAAACCACCACTACTGTTATTGCATGTGTGTTATTTTACTAAACCACATGGATCCACCATTGTCATTGAATGTGTGTTCTTTTCCTAAACCACCACAAGTGTCATTGCATGTATGTTCTTTTCCTAAACCACCACAATGTAATTGCATGTGTGTTCTTTTCATAAACCACTTGGATCCACTAGAGTCATTGCATGTGTGTTATTTTAATAAACCACAACTATAGTCGTTTCATGTTTGTTCTTTCCATAAACCACAACTATAGTCATTGCATGTTTTTTCTTTTCATAAACCACAAGGAACCATAACTAGAGTCATTGCATGTGTGTTGTATTCATAAACCAGCACCAGTGTCATTGCATGTGTGTTCTTTCCATAAACCACATGGATCCACCAGGGTCATTTGCATGTGTGTTCTTTTCAATGACCAATACCAGTGTCATTGCATGTTTGTTCCTTTCCTAAACGACACGGATCCACTAGTGTCATTGCATGTATTTGCATGTGTGTTCTTTTCCTAAACCACCACTAGCGTCAGTGCATGTGTTGTATTTTACTAAACCACATCGATCCACTAGTATCATTTGCATGTGTGTTCATTTCTTAAACCACCATCCTTTCCTAAACCACATGGATCCACCAGTGTCATTTGCATCTATGTTCTTTTCATAAACCACCACCAGTGTCATTTGCATCTATGTTCTTTTCGTAAACCCCACCAGTGTTATTGCATGTGTGTTCCTTTCGTAAACCACATGGATCCACCAGTGTCATCTGCATGTGTGTTCTTTTCTTAAACCACCACCAGTGTCATTGCATGTGTGTTACTTTCATAAACCACAACTAGAGTCATTGCATGTTTGTTCTTTCCATAAACCACTTGGATCCTCCAAAGTCATTTGCATGTGTTTTATTTTCATAAACCACAACTATAGGCATGGCATGTTTGTTCTTTTCATAAAGCACATGGAACCACAACTAGAGTCATTATAAGTGTGTTGTTTTCATAAACCACCACATGTGTCATTGCATGTGTGTTCTTTCCATAAACCACATGGATCCACCAGAGTCATTTGCATGTGTGTTCTTTTCAATGACCACGACTAGTGTCATTGCATGTTTGTTCCTTTCCTAAACCACACAGATCCACCAGTGTCATTGCATATATTTGCATGTGTGTTCTTTTCCTAAACCACATGGATCCACTAGTGTCATTTGCATGTGTGTTCTTTTCATAAACCACCACCAGTGTCATTGCATGAGTGTTCCTTTCCTAAACACATGGATCCACCAGTGTCATTTGCATGTTTGTTCTTTTCATAAACCACCACCAGTGTCATTGCATGTGTGTTCCTTTCATAAACCAAAACTAGAGTCCTTGCATGTTTGTTCTTTCCCTAAACCACATGGATCCACGAAAGTCAGTTGCATGTGTGTTCCTTTCCTAAACCACATGGAACCACAACTAGAGTTATTGCATGTGTCTTCTTTACATAAAACACTAGTGTCATTGCATGTGTGTTCTTTCCATAAACAACATGGATCCACTAGAGTCATTTACATGTGTGTTCTTTTCAATGACCACCACCAGTGTCATTTCATGTGTGTTCCTTTCCTAAACCACATAGATCCACTACAGTCATTGCATGTGTGTTGTTTTCCTAAACCACCACTACTGTTATTGCATGTGTGTTATTTTACTAAACCACATGGATCCACCATTGTCATTGAATGTGTGTTCTTTTCCTAAACCACCACAAGTGTCATTGCATGTATGTTCTTTTCCTAAACCACCACAATGTAATTGCATGTGTGTTCTTTTCATAAACCACTTGGATCCACTAGAGTCATTGCATGTGTGTTATTTTAATAAACCACAACTATAGTCGTTTCATGTTTGTTCTTTCCATAAACCACAACTATAGTCATTGCATGTTTTTTCTTTTCATAAACCACAAGGAACCATAACTAGAGTCATTGCATGTGTGTTGTATTCATAAACCAGCACCAGTGTCATTGCATGTGTGTTCTTTCCATAAACCACATGGATCCACCAGGGTCATTTGCATGTGTGTTCTTTTCAATGACCAATACCAGTGTCATTGCATGTTTGTTCCTTTCCTAAACGACACGGATCCACTAGTGTCATTGCATGTATTTGCATGTGTGTTCTTTTCCTAAACCACCACTAGCGTCAGTGCATGTGTTGTATTTTACTAAACCACATCGATCCACTAGTATCATTTGCATGTGTGTTCATTTCTTAAACCACCATCCTTTCCTAAACCACATGGATCCACCAGTGTCATTTGCATCTATGTTCTTTTCATAAACCACCACCAGTGTCATTTGCATCTATGTTCTTTTCATAAACCACCACCAGTGTCATTTGCATCTATGTTCTTTTCGTAAACCCCACCAGTGTTATTGCATGTGTGTTCCTTTCGTAAACCACATGGATCCACCAGTGTCATCTGCATGTGTGTTCTTTTCTTAAACCACCACCAGTGTCATTGCATGTGTGTTACTTTCATAAACCACAACTAGAGTCATTGCATGTTTGTTCTTTCCATAAACCACTTGGATCCTCCAAAGTCATTTGCATGTGTTTTATTTTCATAAACCACAACTATAGGCATTGCATGTTTGTTCTTTTCATAAAGCACATGGAACCACAACTAGAGTCATTATAAGTGTGTTGTTTTCATAAACCACCACATGTGTCATTGCATGTGTGTTCTTTCCATAAACCACATGGATCCACCAGAGTCATTTGCATGTGTGTTCTTTTCAATGACCACGACTAGTGTCATTGCATGTTTGTTCCTTTCCTAAACCACACAGATCCACCAGTGTCATTGCATATATTTGCATGTGTGTTCTTTTCCTAAACAACATGGATCCACTAGTGTCATTTGCATGTGCGTTCTTTTCATAAACCACCACCAGTGTCATTGCATGAGTGTTCCTTTCCTAAACACATGGATCCACCAGTGTCATTTGCATGTTTGTTCTTTTCATAAACCACCACCAGTGTCATTGCATGTGTGTTCCTTTCATAAACCAAAACTAGAGTCCTTGCATGTTTGTTCTTTCCCTAAACCACTTGGATCCATGAAAGTCAGTTGCATGTGTGTTCCTTTCCTAAACCACATGGAACCACAACTAGAGTTATTGCATGTGTCTTCTTTACATAAAACACTAGTGTCATTGCATGTGTGTTCTTTCCATAAACAACATGGATCCACTAGAGTCATTTACATGTGTGTTCTTTTCAATGACCACCACCAGTGTCATTTCATGTGTGTTCCTTTCCTAAACCACATAGATCCACTACAGTCATTGCATGTGTGTTGTTTTCCTAAACCACCACTACTGTTATTGCATGTGTGTTATTTTACTAAACCACATGGATCCACCATTGTCATTGAATGTGTGTTCTTTTCCTAAACCACCACAAGTGTCATTGCATTTATGTTCTTTTCCTAAACCACCACAATGTAATTGCATGTGTGTTCTTTTCATAAACCACTTGGATCCACTAGAGTCATTGCATGTGTGTTATTTTAATAAACCACAACTATAGTCGTTCCATGTTTGTTCTTTCCATAAACCACAACTATAGTCATTGCATGTTTGTTCTTTTCATAAACCACAAGGAACCATAACTAGAGTCATTGCATGTGTGTTGTATTCATAAACCAGCACCAGTGTCATTGCATGTGTGTTCTTTCCATAAACCACATGGATCCACAAGAGTCATTTGCATGTGTGTTCTTTGCAATCACCACTACCAGTGTCATTGAATGTTTGTTCCTTTCCTAAACCAGACGGATCCACCAGTGTCATTCTATGTATTTGCATGTGTGTTCTTTTCCTAAACCACCACTAGTGTCATTGGATGTGTGTTATATTGCTAGTGTCATTTGCATGTGTGGTCATTTCACAAACCACCACCAGTGTCATTGCATGTGTGTTCCTTTCCTAAACCACATGGATCCACTAGTGTCATTCACATGAGTGTTCTTTTAATAAACCACCACAAGTGTCATTGCACGTGTGTTTCTTTCATAAACCACAACTAGAGTCATCGCATGTTTGTTCTTTCCATAAACCACTTGGATCCACTAAAGTCATTTGCATGTGTGTTATTTTCATAAACCACAACTATAGTCATTGCATGTTCGTTCTTTTCATAAACCACATGGAACCACAACTAGAGTCATTGCATGTGTGTTCTTTTCATAAACCACCACTAGTGTTATTGCATGTGTGTTCTTTCCATAAACCACATGGATCCACTAGAGTCATTTGCATCTATGTTCTTTTCAATGACCACCACTGTCGGCTCCCCGGATTAACCATCAGAGAAATCCCTGTTACGTATATATCCATGTTCCCATGATTAGTGAGCCGTGGAACATAACCGACAAGTATCATTACAACCTCTGGATCATAACGAAAATACCAGACTTACATAGAGCCATTATGGCTACACCATCCTTAGCAGCGGAATATCATCATGCACAGAGCCCAATCATGCCTCCACCTACATGCAGCTGACTGTGAAGATGGCCTAGCTCACTGGACGTCACCTTAATCTTCCGATGTCAAACCTCTAGAACTATATCCAAGTAAATAGCCAAGGACAAAGCCATGAGTACTTCTGAATGTACCCGCAAACCACCAAGATACGAGAAATAAGGAAATGCAAGTCTGGCGGTGGCGAGATAGCTCTATCTAGGGTTGTTTTTGTAAAGCCTAGACTACCTCTTGTAGTTATGGCATCTCCATATCATTGTTGAAAAAGAGTTTTGAAACATGCCTCTTTTTTATAACATCTCCATATCTTTGTTGAAAAAGAGTTTTGAAAACAGTTTTGGAGTAAAATCCCTTTTTAAAACCTCTTCGACCACCTCGGGTCAAAGCAAAGCTTTTGAATTCGGGTTCCCCCAGAACCTTCCTCCTCTTCATTCTTGTTTCCCAAACAAGCACGGTTTGGGTACTCCTAGCCAACACCTTTACAACCGTCCTTGACCGTGGACACGGATATTCTAATAGATCATACTCTGCAGAGTTTGCGCACTTTCCCCACAAGAATCAATACATCTGCCAGGATACAACCATGAACCACTACCACTATAGATGGGGGTCCGGATAATCGAACGTAACCTTTCGCTTGTCGACCCTAGCAAAGGCTGCTTTTCCTTTTGGGTTTGTTCTCCCCGGCAACGAGTATGTGGCTCCCAGCCATAGTCCTGCCTTCCGTACACGCGCATACCCAAGCCGCAACTTGGCGTATACCTTAAATCTGGTGACTCCACTTCCTTCCGTACCACCTAAGTTATACCGTCCGTGGGAGACCCAATTGTTGCACCCGCACTCCTGCTAGAACAGGCTCACTCTTGCCGAAGTAAGCAACAGGCTTCAGATCCGAGACCTGGTAGCGCCTACCCGGAATTCAAGTGATCTCTCCCTGTAAGCATGGTACAAGCTGTCCAGGCTAATGAAGACAAACTACGAGTTAAGCCCCAGCACCTGGGGGAATGTGGTTGCACTGATAAAATTGTTCTGGTAAAGGCGTAGAACATCCCTTCACTTTCTCATTTCTCATCAACGCCATTTCTTTCGTTAAAACATCCGCTTTGAATGATGCCTCTTCTCAAGGGTCTTACAAAGCCGTTTTGAAACCTTTGTAGTGGGGTAAATCCCAAAATAGTTTATTTTCTCAAAACCGAGGTTTTCAATGAGGTAGGAGGCTATCCACCATACTCCTGGTCTAAAGGGATAAAATGGTAGGTACAACAAGGTGGTGCCACGAGGGAGACAAATTCATAACTTGGAGGGGCCAAGTTATATCGCAGTATTTATAAAACAAGACATGTAGGTAGATAATGCAGCTTATAAAGGAGATACAAATCAGTAGTAAAAAGAGTAGGACACGTATCGTAATTCGGGAATGGTGGCTTGCATGCGATCAGCAATAAGTCCCTGGACTTCTTTCGATAACCAAGAATACCCAATAAAGTAATGATAAGAAGTCCCTTCCTTCTGGTCGTCAAACACTCACACAATCGTCGTCATTGAGTATGCATGCAAGTAGACAAGTCCACAATCAATACAAGGCATTCATGCAACAAACCATACAGCAAACAAACATAAGGAATCCTACTTAACTCAGTTGGTTCTAGAGGAGCTGGGTATTGACAGTGGAATTACTAAATTGCCATTGTAGTGTTTTTCCATTTGGAAGATAGATGTCTAAGATAAATACTATGAACTTGGAGTGGGGTTTTGGTGTCAGTAGGATACCAATGTGCAACAGTGATATCCTTAGATGGGTCTTGAAAGAATCAAAACCAACACAAGTGGTTTCACTTGATTATCAATTAACTAGATTTAATTATGCCTTTTGTAGTGGAATAAACTCTAGTTTGAGGAATTAATTCACCAGAATTTATATGGGGGCCCAAAAAATATTTCCTTTGGTGGTTAGGTGGTGTTTGATGTAGTGAACCACCTAGAGTTGGAATTTTGTCAAAATAATTAACAGAATGTCCTCAAGAAATTCCCAAAGGAAGTTCTATAAGGTTTTTCTCTTTTTCACCAGATTAAATGTACTAGAGCTATTGAGTTGGTTCCAAGGGCATGTGGTAGGCATTTAGAATACATTTCTGTATAAATTGGATTCACTCATTTTGGAGTTGGCAATATCCTGGGGTGATTTATTTAGTGAAAATAACCCTTGTAGAAGTATTTAAATCACTAGAATTCAACTATTGCTCAATAAATTCTGAGCTGCTGGGGTTTTCTATATACTGATATTATGAGGTACTGGGAGGTGGAATCAGGTCATTACCACATTTAGTTTTACCTAGATAATTTATCCAAGGCAGATAAAGGCTATTTTTGTTATTTTTGTTAAAGACACACTTCTGTTCACCTTGGTATAAGACTTGTGCTAGAAGATAGGTATATCAAATACCTTCCAGTAGAGACTTGTTCCATCTCAAATGAATAAGGCTAGCTCATAGAGGAATTTATTTAGTGAACAAGATATATTTTAGTGGATTAATTGCCAATAAATAATAAAGATTATTATTGGTAAGGGACTGGTTCTGCGTGTTGCACAATACCTAAAGGAACCCTTAGAAATTTGGATCTGGACAAAACATTGTGATTTCCATTTTTTTGGATTTAATCCTAACAGGAAGTTTTCTGGAATTAATAGATCAGCTAAAAGGAAAAAGAAAAAGGATGTAGTGGGCCGGATCTAGTGGGGCGGTGGGCCGTAGAGGGGAAATCGGCCCAGCGGCGAGCAGCGCGGCGTGCGGGAGGCCGCGGCTTGAACCTGCCAGGAGGGACCCAACGGTCAGCGAGAGGGGGCGGCCGAAGCGGTATCGTGCATATCTGGCCGTTCGATTAGGTCGCGATGGACGGTGGCACGTCGTCGTGCTCGACAGAGCAGAGCTCGCGGCGGCAGAACGCTAGCACATCGGAGAGGGAGGCGGGAGCTCACCAGGGGGCGCGGGAAGCGACGGGAGGGTGCAGGGCGACGCGACCGACGAAGGCGAGCAGATCGAGGGGCGACATAACGGGGTTGGCCTCTAGGAAGTATCTCACACAACGGTGGCCGAGGATGGCCTCGTCGGAGCTCACTGGCGAGGACAGAGGAGTCGGTCCTGGACAAAAAGAAGGGCACGGTCAGATAGAGGAGGAGGAGGGGAACTCGTGAGAAAACATGCTGAGAGAGGGGAGCAGGGGAAAGAGTGCCTTTCTCGATTTCATGAGGAGGCCGAGAGCTTCTCCTTCTTCTTCCTTCGGACAGCAGAGAGCAGAGGAGAGGGAGTGGTGCTCGGGGGAGGTAAGTGGGGAGGAGAGGGTGCAAATGAGGGGCAAGAGGCTTGCTGGGGGAGGCCTCTGGCCATTTATACTAGGGAGGAGGAGTGGATGATGTAAATGACCAAGTTCGACATGGTGGAGAGGGAATGCTGGCCAGGGATTGGTCCTAGGGACGGTGGGGAGGGGTAGGAATGGGTTTTGGTCGGCAGAGAGGGTTAGGGTTGTTGTGGTAATTAATTGAAGTAGATCCTTGTAAGATTTGGGGTTGTTTCTCTCTCTCTAATAGTATAAGGGTAAAGTGGGCAATTTTAGGGTGGAGCTATAGTGGTGTCGACCTGGGGTGTGTTCTGGTGCGGAGGAGATGCATTGAGCAAGTTTTGATGAGAGTTGGAAGTGGTGTGAGTAATGGATTTGCTTAATTGGCAACTTTGATCAAAATAATTGGTTATGAAGTAAGTCCAAAATGTTGCATTGGACAAGACGAGGAAATGGTACTGGTAGATAGATGAGGTCAAGGTAGACTCCTAGGATTTAATTGAGATTTTTATAAGGGGTTTTAGTCCTTATAAATCCATTTATTTAAAAAGGAGGGAAGTGGTTTCTAGAAGATCATTTGATATTTTTACATTGGACAAGGTTGGTTTCTGGTTTGAGAGGGTCCCAAATGTAAATGCTCAGTTTGGGGAATTTTCCCAAGATTTATGGAGGATTAAAAGTATTTAAAACAATTATTCTTCCAATTCAGCCATTTCAAAAAATAGGCAAAAAGAAATAATAAAGCTTATCAAAAATATTTATATTTTAATTGGGAAGATGGGGTATGATATAGGGATCTTAATTGAGCCCAAAGTTGGAGAAGTGTTTTGACAAAAAACCAAACTTTCCTTTGGGAAAGGAGTTTTGGAGATCTTTACTATTAAAGGGATTTGAATAGTTTTGGTCCACAATAATTAGGGATAATTGTTGATAAATCTTGATGATCAAGGTAGATGATGTACACAAGGTGTAACAAGCACTTGCATCCTTGGGAGATGGAAATCCAACTTGAATAAGAGGGAAAAACAAGGAGTTGAAGATCTAGGGAGATGTTATTTTTATACCACCTAATCCTTGTTGGATCTTGGAGCTCAGAGCTGACCTTGGTGCAAGGTCTAGATGGGTAGGTAGACCAAGTCATATAGATGATAATGGCAGAAGGAGTTTGGATTGATTACATTTGAGGTGATCTAGAAGTGATGGCAGACTTTGTTGAAAATAAGGCTGCCATACTAGATGAGTCATGATGCCTTCTAAACCATGTGGGTTTAAGCAGCACAAGGATCCACTTGGAACAAGTGAAGTAGATTTTGGTAGACCTATAGGAGTATATCACAACTAACTAAATAGTTGGTCCATAGAAGGTTGTATGATGGTGTGGGTTTCTACCAAAGTTGGCATGATGACTAGATTTGCTGGAAAAGTTACTTTCTTGCCTGCAAAACCATTAAGAACAAGTGTGTTGGAGAAGGATATAACCAAGGGCAGAAGTGGGACTTGGTTTTCCTTAGGATGGTTAACAAAATGGTTCATATGCATTTCCAAAAATGCACAAGGGTTGAGAAAAGGAGCCATTCAAAAAGGTGATGTTGAAACTGTTTCTCGACTTAGTCAAATTTGGCAGTTTTGAGGATTTTGACTAGAGTATGAGAGGGAAAGTTCTTGGAGGGGTTGCAAGGTATCAAAGCATAAACAAGTGGATGATGTTGAAGATTATATTGAGTGGAAGGGATCCATGCTTGGTGTTGGTCATTGTTGACTTGAAAGCTTCTAGAAGGGAAGTCTTCAGAATTGATATGGTTAAAGGTTTTGGATGATCACCTAGTAGCTAGGGATCAGATCTTGCTTGAGGGATGAGGATTTGGAAACAACTTGATCCTAGTGATGATCTCCTATAGTAGCTCATGCTACTTCCTAAGGAAACAAGTCAATCAGCAGATCAAGGCAACTCATCTTATAAACTAATCAACTACTTCTAGGGTTACCATCAAGTTTAGCTTGAGGTAAGAAGGGGTAATTTCGAAATGTTGGAGTTTGAATGAGGTAAGAGTCCTTGGTATCTCTACCAAGAGTGGGAATCAAAAGCTTTCAGAAGGGGTTTTGGGAAATCTAGGGATAAGATTAGTTGAGGGTTCTGTCTTGAAAACATAAGGAGATTGTACTATATATCAATCCATAGTTTTGTCAATAGAGGCTACCAAAATAGTCTTGGTTACATAAGCATATTGGCTCAGGTTTTTAAATGCCAGAACATTTGAGAATATGTAAAATGAGCCAGGATAGTTTTGTTAAATAGCTTTTGTCAACTGAGGGTGAGGTAAGGAGTATCATATGATACACTTCATATGCACGAGCACAAACAAACAACAAGCAAGTACTACACCAATGAACAAGAAAAAGTTTTTGTTCCCCCTGATTTTTGCATTCTGGTCAACTAATCAGGGTTACTGAAATTGGGATGTTATAGACCATTCCCCCTTAAAAGAATCTCGTCCCATGATTCGGGAGAGTAAGATTAGGGGATTCGTCTTTGAGTTAGTGCTATGTGCTTCTTGCGTACTAACTTGTCAGCTTAGTCTTTGAACCGGGTCACTATGACGGTGAGGTTGAAGTTCCTTCGTCTTGAATCATGGGGGCGGAGAAGGCTTCAACCATGATTGCGAGGAGGGATCTTCCCGCTGTTAGGATTCATGACGCCTATCCGGAGGGATTATCGTATTCTAGAAAACGTCCTTGGGTCCATTTGCTGGATTGCTTCTAGCAGAGGGTTATTCTATTTTGCGGGAAAGACACATTCTTTCCCCCTTAGGCTTGGACTGGTGTAGATTAGAGAGTTACCAATCGGGGACTTTATTATGAGGGTGACAAAAGATGGTTCTTAAGGTAGCAGACAACAACAAACAGGAGGGGAGCATCATAGGTGTCTTTCCAGGAGGGGGTATGGACTAGCCTTTCACAAGTTGCACTTGCTGACGTTCAGGGGGTCCTAGAGTGAGTTAAGGAGCTTCTTTCTATCTTTGCTTCCACGGGGTGTTGTTGCATGTAGATGCACGGGAAATCTTTAGTCTTGAGTTGCAGGGCTGCGAGAGGTAGGGTGGTCGTCTTTTCTGGAGGTGGGGACCTTGGTGCCTTCGGGCTTCACCTTCACGGCGGTCTTGACGGGTTTACTCTAGGGGCATTCTCGGCTGAAGTGACCGGGTAAACCACACGTGAAGCAGGTACTTATCCTTCAGAGTAACTTATTCGATGACTTGCCTAAGCTAACGCCGGGAGGTTCACGAGCCTTTCCAATGAGGGGATATATTGGGGAATTGATGGGGACATAATTTTGGCCTTCATAGAGGAAGCAGGTGACAAACCGAGTTGGGCAAACTTTGGTCGAGTGAGGTTCTCCGTAGTTTGGGAAGTGGCCTGGACATCTACTGGCTTGGTGTATTTCGTCTCCGCAACGGCTACATGCCTTCTTCGAGCTTCCTGTCTCCATGGCCATCCTGCGGGAGTTCCTGTTGGTGGCAGATGTTCTGGGTTGGGTCTCATGCAACATCTTGGGTAAAACACTCAAGAAGGAAAACAAATCAAGCCAGCATGGCAATCCAGGGAAGTTTTTACACAACCAACCAATCTGCACCCGAAGGTGTCAATAGTACTTAAGCATTACAAAACGCGTTCAGGGACGATACATGAGTCTACCCTAGTGCTAAACGGGCGAGTACCGCAACGCGGGTGATTACTCGGAGGGTGCATCAGTGGTTCGTTGTTGACTATGGGGTTTCAACTACTACAGATCCTCTGGGGTATGCAGGATATTCAACTCGTCTTCAGTGAAGGTAAGAGTGGTGCCTTCCCAAGATGCAGGGTTGGATATTGACTCGGGCGGAGCGGGTGACTGTACGATAGGGTGGTAGACATTGAGGAAGGAGAGTTTGTCGTCAGTCCTGGGATTCTCGTCTTCAGGGGTTGGGGGTACTTTAATGGTCAGCTTCTTCTCCAAATGAGCATTGGTGGCTCTCAGACTTCTTTCGCGCTTACGGAGTAGGTTGATATCCATCTTCAGAAGCAGATTTTCTCACCTGGCCTTGTTAAGATCTTCCTGGGAACTTTGGAGTAGGTATTCGATGTTCTCTAACTGATTCCCAATGCAGCAGGTGAGGAATGACTCGGTAGGAAGTCCATCTTGGTTGCGCTTTCCAAACAAGTGGTAAGGGGTATCCTTCAGCTCATATTCGTGGATCTTGCAGAGGCGCGACGTGATCTCTTGTATGGCTTGCACTACGCCATCTACCCAGTTGCTGTCGAGGAAGGTGAAGATTGTGGGCGCGGTGTCCTCATTGGGAGAGGGAATCACAACCTTGATGACCCATTCCATCACATTGGTGTTGCTACGAGGAAGTTCAGTTCCTTCAGTCGATGGCAAGGGCCTCTTGACTATCTTCCACAGGTTGGGAAGTTGCTCTTCAAAAGGCTAGAAACACTCTCAAATGATGATGCGCTCCAAGCGGAAAGAGGCCATCTACAACAAATTTTTGAGATGGGGTTGGGTTAGTGACAAGTGTGCAAGATTTTATGATTATGAAATCATATTAATGCAAGTAGTTTTCAAAATCAGAGGGGGAAAAGTCATAAGCACTTTTGCAAATAATCATCTCTTCCCTTTTTCTTTTAGAAAATAAGTTTGTCGTTTACTGTCTAACATCCATGCTAGCTAAGGTCTCCTACAGTCAGGATGGCTCTAATACCAAGTCTATGGGCTCCCCGGATTAACCATCCGAGAAATCCCTATTATGTATATATCCATGTTCCCATGACCAGTGAGCCATGGAACATAACCGACAAGTATCATTACAACATCCGAATCATAAATAAAATACAAGACTTACATAGCGCCATTATGGCTACACCATCCTTAGCAGCGGAATATCATCATGCGCAGAACCCAATCGTGCCTCCACCTACAGGCAGCTGACTAGGAAGACGGCCTAGCTCGCTGGATGTCACCTTAATTTCTGATGTCGAACCTCTAAAAGTCTGGCCAAGTAAATAGCCAGGGAGAAATCCATGAGTACTTCTCAATGTACTCGCAAACCACCAAGATAAGAGAAATAAGGAAATGCAAGTCTGGCGGTGGCGAGATAGCTCTATCTGGGGTTGTTTTTGTAAAGCCTAGACTACCTCTTGTAGTTATGGCATCTCCATATCTTTGTTGAAAAAGAGTTTTGAAACATGCCTCTGTTTTATAACATCTCCATATCTTTGTTGAAAAAGAGTTTTGAAAACAGTTTTGGAGTAAAAACCCTTTTTAAAACCTCTTTGACCACCTCGGGTCAAAGCAAAGCTTTCGAACTCGGGTTCCCCCGGAACCTTCATCCACTTCATTCTTGTTTCCCAAACAAGCACGGTTTGGGTACTCCTAGCCAACACCTTTACAACTGTCCTTGACCGTGGACACGGCTATTCGAAAAGATTATACTCTGCAGAGTTTGCGCACTTTCCCCACAAGAATCAATACATCCGCCGGGATACAACCACAGCCCACTACCACTATAGATGGGGGTCCGGATAATCGAACCTAACCTTTCGCTTGTCGACCCTCGCAAAGGCTGCTTTTCCTTTTGGGTTTGTTCTCCTCGGCAACGAGTATGTGGCTCCCAGCCATAGTCTTGCCTTCCGTACACGCGCATACCCAAGCCGCAACTTGGCGTATACCTTAAATCTGGTGACTCCACTTCCTTCCGTACCACCTAAGTCATACCGTCCGCGTGAGACCCAATTGTTGCATCGGCACTCCTGCCAGACCAGGCTCAGTCTTACCGAAGCAAGCAAAAGGCTTCAGATCCGAGATCTGGTAGCGCCTGCCCGGAATTCAAGGGATCTCTCCCTATAAGCATGGTACAAGCTGCCTAGGCTAATGAAGGCAAACTATGAGTTAAGCCACAGCACCTGGGGTAATGTGGTTGCACTGATAAAATTGTTCCGGTAAAGGCATAGAACATCCCTTCACTTTCTCATTTCTCATCAACACCATTTCTTTCATTAAAACATCCGCTTGGAATGATGCCTCTTCCCAAGGTTTTACAAAGCCGTTTTGAAACCTTTGTAGTGGGGTAAATCCCAAAATAGTTTATTTTCTCAAAACTAGGGTTTTCAATGAGGTAGAAGGCTATCCACCATACTCTCGGTCTAAAGGGATAAAATGGTAGGTACAACAAGGTGGTGCCACGAGGGACACAAAGTCATAACTTGGAGGGGCCAAGTTATATCACAGTACTTATAAAACAAGACGTGCACGTAGATAATGCAGCTTATAAAGGAGATACAAATCAGTAGTAAAAAGAGTAGGACAAGTATCGGAATTCGAGAATGGTGGCTTGCCTGTGATCAGGAATAAGTCCCTGGACTTCTTTAGATAACCAAGAATACCCAATAAAGTAATGATAAGAAGTCCCTTCCTTCTGGTCATCAAACACTCACACTATCGTCGTCATCGAGTATGCATGCAAGCAGACAAGTCCACAATCAATACAAGGCATTCATGCAACAAACCATACAACAAACAAACATAAGGAATCCTACTTAACTCAGTAGGTTCTGGAGGAGTTGGGTATTGAGTGTGGAATTACTAAATTGCCATTGTAGTATTTTTCCATTTGGAAGATAGATGTCTAAGATAAATACTATGAACTTGAGTGGGGTTCTGGGGTCAGTAGGATACCAATGTGCAACAGTGATATCCTCAGATGGGTATTGACAAAATCAAAACCAACACAAGTGGTTTCACTTGATTATCAATTACCTAGATTTAATTATGCCTTTTGTAGTGGAATAAACTCTAGTTTGAGGAAATAATTCACCAGAATTTATCTAGATGCCCAAAAATTATTTCCTTGGGTGGTTAGGTGGTGTTTGATGTACTGAACCACCTGGAGTTGGAATTTTTTCAAAATAATTGCCATAATGCCCTCAGGAAATTCCCAAAGGCAGTTATGTAAGGTTTTTCTCGTTTTCAACAGATTGAATCTACAGAAGCTATTGTAACATCTCAATTTCAGAAACCCTGATTAGTTGTCAAGAAGGCAAAAATCAGAGGGAACAAAAACTTTTTCTTGTTTAACACTGAAGTGTTTGCTTGTTGTTTGGATATGCTTATGCATCTAAATGTGTATTAGATGATATACTCCTTACCTTAACACCAGTTGACAAAAGCTACTTCCCAAAACAGTCTTGGCTTAATTTCCATATTCTCAAATGTTCTGGCATTTTAAAGCATGAGCCAAGATGCTTATGTAACCAAAACTATTTTTGTAACTTCTATTGACAAAACTATGGAGAGTTATATAATATGATCTCCTAATGTTTTCAAGATAGAACCTTCAACTACTCTTACCTCTAGGATCACCAAAACCTTTTTGTAAGCTTTTGGATTCTAATCTTGGTAGAAATACCAAGGATTCTCACCTTATTCAAATCCAACACTTTAAAATAGCCATACTTCATGCTAGGCTTGATGGTAACCCTAGTAGTAGTTGATTTGTTTGTAAGATGAGTTGCCTTGATCTGCTGTTTGACTTGATTGCTTAGAAGTAATCTGAGCTACTCTAGGAGCTCATCAGTAGGATCAAGAGGTCTCCAAATCACCACACCCTAAGAAAGAATACAAGATGGATCTGATCTCTAGCAACTAGGTGATCATCTAAAACCCTTAACCAGATCAATTCTGAAGTGATCCCTTCTAGAAGCTTCCAAGTCATTGAAGAACAATATAAAGGATGGATCCCTTCTACTCAATATACACTTCAACATCATCCACTTGATGATGCTTTGGTACCTTGCAACCCATCAAAAGCATCACCACCCAAATTCTAGTCAAAAACTCTAAATCTGTTTCCAACATCACCTTTTTGGATGTCTCCCTTTCTCAACCCTTGTGCATTTTTGGAAATGCATCTTAACCATCTTGTTAACAATACTAAGGACTACCAAGGCACACTCTTTCCCTTGGTTAGATCATCCTCCAACCAACTTGTTCTTGATGGTTTTGCAGGCAAGAAATTAACTTTTCTTACAAATCTAGGCAACATGCCTACTTTGATAGAAGCTCACACCACCATCCAACCTTCTATGGACCAACTCTTGGCATGGTTGTGTTCTACTATTATAGGTCTATCCCTACCTACTTCACTTGTTCCAATTGGATCCTTGATCTGTTTAAACCCACAAGGTTTTGAAGGCTAGTTGATAATCTGCTTTGGCAGGCTTATTTTATTCAAAGTTTGAAAGCTTGTCTTGGTGAGCTCAAGCAGGATCAAGCTCAAACACCTATACCATTGTAATCTACATCACTTGGTATATCCATACATCTACCCCATGACCCAAGGGGAGATCTTAACTCCTAGATAGAACTAGGTGTTGATGGTATGAAATTAACCTCACCCTAGATCCTTAATCCAGGGAATTTCACCAAAATCAACATGGGTTCTCCAATCCCAAGGTTGAAAATGCTTGCTACACCTTGTCTACATCATCTACCTTGATCACCAAGAGTTATAAAATAGTATCCATAATGATTATGGCCCCAAATCTATTTAATTCCTTTAATAGACAAAATCCCCAAAACTTTATCCACAATGGAAAGTTTGGTTTTTGCCAAAACACTTCCCCATCTGTTGGGTAAATTGAGGTCCATACATCATACCCTACCTTCCCACTTCAAAAATAAATATTTTTGACGAGCTTTATTATTTGTTTTTGCCCATTTTCTTAAATGGCTGAATTGGAATAATAATTGTTATAAATACTTTTATCTTCCAATAAATCTTGGGAAAATTCCCCTAAGTGTGTATTCACATATGGGATCATCTCATATCAAAAACCCTCCTTGTCCAATTTAAATATGTAAAAAGATCTTCTAGAAACTACCTTGGCCCTTTTTCAATAAATAGATCTAAGAGGACTAAAACACCTTATAAAAATCCCAAATAAATCCTAGTATTGTAACTTCACCATATCCACCTACCAGTACCATTTCCTCATCTTGGCCAATGCAAGTTTCTGAACTTGTATCACAACCATCTATTTCCCCAATTTGGCAAATCTAGCTAGAATTGAGCTAAATCAAGATCAAAGTCTCTCCACCAAGCTTGTACAACACACTTCTCTCCTCTGGTCGACCAACACTTTAGCTAAGCTACTGTAGCACTTACATATTCGGCCCATGTGATAATAGAGAGACAGAGAGAGACAATCCCCAATCTTGCAAGGATTTACCTCAATCAATCACCACAGCAACCCCACCGCTCTCTGCCCAACCAATAGCATTCCTACCCCTCCCCACCTCCCTCTGGACCAATCCCTGGCCAGCCTCACTCCTCCCCCATGTCCAAAGAAGACATTTACACCATCAATATCTCCCCCTCGGTATAAACCGGCCAGAGGCCACCCCAGCTCCCCTCACAGGCTCATTTGCGTCCATCTCCTCCCCCTTACCACCCCAGACACCCCTCTCCCTCTCCACTTCTATGCCCTACTCGAGAGAGAGCAAGAGAAGATAAGCTCGGCCTCCTCCCTCTACTCGAGCATAGCTCCCCCACCTCCCTTCCCCTACCTTTGCATGTTCGTTCCCAGGACCCCATGTCCCCCTACATCTAACCCTTCCCTCTGTTTTGCCCAGGATCCTCTCCACCGTCGCTGCCGGCGAGCTCCCGAGAGCACCACCGCGGGCTTCGTCGCGCGAGTCACCTGCCGTCGCGGAACCTACTGCTTCCGCCCCTCCCTAGGATCGTTCTCGTCTACCGCTTCCCCCTGCGGCCTCCTCCCATCCACTGGCGCCGCCGCTAGGGTTCCCTCCCTGTCCGCGCGATTAGAGGAGGGAGACGACTTGTCAACACCCAGATTTTTAATCCCAGATGCCCGTTATGCCATACATCGCAATCCCAGGATTACCATTTTTGCGAGACATAACGGATTGGATACCACAGTACATCATCCATTACAAACCATACATAAGGTCTTTCACAAATAAGGATCTCATGATCCAGTCTTAATACAACAAGCAGCGGAAATAAACGATAAGTGTATCGGTGGGGTCCATCTTCAGGGGCACAGGCAATACTGACGAATGCAGATAGTCCTAGTTATCATAGCCGTCCTGCTGGCCATCTTCTTGATAGTCTCCTTCATACTCTGGCCATGAGAATAGCCAGGGAGAAAAGCCATGAGTACTCTTTAAGTACTCGCAAACTACCACTAACAAGTAATATAGTTCTAAGTTAAAGTGCTCACTCTATGTTTAACTATAAAGTTAAGTTTGAAACCTAAGCTGAGTTCCGAAGCAAAGAAAGATAAAATAAAGTTCTAGAATCACTTAAGTTGTGAAGATATTTTCATAAACACAACCCTATTGTGGTCAAGTCAAGATTCATCATTCATTTCATAATTTGTTTGGAAAACATCTGACAATGAAACAGTATGGCCATTCCAACTGTCCATAACCCGGACGCGGCTATTCGAATAGTTTGACACTCTGCAGAGGTGGTACACTTTCACCACAAGATTCGATACATCTGTTAGGGATAACCCTGAATCATCATAATTAGTATGCAGATAATCAAACATAACCTTTCCTTTACACACCCTAATAGAAGCACCTTTCCTACGAGCATGGCCTCCCAACCACGACCATCAGTCATCTTGGGCACTGCATAGGTGGACAACATTGAGAGGTAGCCTCAGCTCAAACCTCTCCCGTGAGGGCACTAATACTAATGCATATAAATATCCAGCTAAGCCTTACCCAATTGAGGTAGTGTGGTTGTACTATAAATTTGGAATTGTATCGCATCTGAATCCAACCATTAGTTTTATAAAAGGGTTAAGGCTCATGCCTCAACATTTTCACCATCATAAACCATATGTGTTTCTCAACACATGTCAAAACATCTCAATAGAATGGCTCATCATTCCAAGGTTTTCACAATTCATTTTCACCAAGTGTTCCCATCTAAAGTGACTCAAGTTTTTGATCTACTCTAAACTACTAAGTTAAGTGTGTTCACTAAGGTGGAAATGGTGGAATCAATCTCATGCCATAGAATGACATCTAAAGGGTTCTAAATAGGTCAAGTTTTATACTCTTTATGCTACCTTCAAAACAAGTAAAGAACTTTGGGTAAAGTAAAGGAAGTAAAGCTTGTAAATAAGACATGGGGTAACTAATAGTCAAAGTGCTTTGACTTAAGCATGCCTATAGCATTTTGGATCAAGCTAACTAGCTTAATTCTAGCTTGCTGCAATAGCTTGCCTTGGTTGGTGCAGTGGTTGAAGTTTTCTTCTTCTTCTGCTTGGTAGAACTCCTCCTCCTCGAAAGCTTGGTCGGTACTATCGTCTATAAATACATAAGGAGTACACAATCACCAAACAATATTTAACTAGTCTAATTAGCATTCTAAGACACACATTTGATGATTTATTACCATCTCAAGCATCACAAGTTTAATTTAATAGTTTCACTCTCTTTAATTTAGAAAAGTAATTTCTACTCATTGAAAAATTACCTAAGATTTAATATTCACCACTTAAAGTATAGGATCATGTGGACACATATCATCACCACATATTCTAGCATGTGGGAATGTGATTTAATGGTTGGATCATAATTACTTTGGTTTAAGTTCATTATTTAATGATTTAAAGTGACTAGAAATGCCTATATAGCATTATTTTGGTACTAGTCCAAAGTCACTGCATGTAAGCCTTAATATTATTACATATTCAGATAGGTATGATGAAATGTGAATTTTGAGAATTGGAATCAATTAAAAACCTATCTTGGTTGATTTTATAAAAATGTTGCAAGGTGCAAATGCGTCTGTTTTGTTACTTTTACTAAGAGAGATCTATTACTCTAATTGAATTAAATCCAATGGGATTGGATAGATAATTTCAATACCTTTCAGGCAAAATTGGTTTCATGCAATTTGGATTTGTCAATCTCTCTGAATTGATTTTTAAACTAGTGGATAGAAACTAGATTAACTCTAAATAGAAAAAACTAAATTTGAAACTTTAACACGCGCGGGAACTAACTGACCCGGCCCATCTATGCATAGTGTGCATAGCGGGCTGCCTGACATGCGGGCTCCACCGGTCAGCGGCATAGTTTAACCGAAGCGGTATCTAGCATCCTGGGCCACACAATCTAAAGGGGATCCAACGGTGGCGATTCATCATCGACGACGGATCACTCCGGCGAGAACGTGACCTAGACGCGGCGGTGGGGGTCGATTGGGGGCATACCAGGGCTCCAGCAAGGTCGGTGAGGCAGGCAAAGAGGCTGGTAGACGATGGCGAGGAGAGGCACAGTTGCGGCCGAGCTTGGGGTGCCCTAAATCGCAAACGCCCTTCTCCTCCTGCTGCGGCGGCTTCGGCTCCAATTCCGGCGAGACAGAGCTCGAGCGGCTTTGGCTAGAGGTAGGTAAGGTTCAGTGAGAGGTGGGAAGTGTGTGAGTTTGGAGAAATGTGGCTGGGGTGGCCGCTTTATATAGGGTCGATGAGGGGGCAGAGCGGGCGACGGTGAGGTCATCGGTGACGACGTTGCGAGGATCTCTTGGCATGGGTGAGGGTGGTGTTGGATGCTCTGTTCCCCGGCGGTCCTCTGAGGCTTAAAGGCGCGGCAAGACGGAGTCTCTACTGATCGGGAGTGTGCGGTGAACTGCGCACGGATGGCGGTGTTTGACATTGTTCCTCCGATCTGCTGGTCACGAGGCGGCGAACGATGATGTCTAGGCGGTTGTTGGGCCTGCTGTGGCTGCTGCAACGCAATGCTAGGGCTAGGCGTGGTCGGTGCTGCTCTGGCCGGCGCGGCGCTCCAGGGTGATCGGCATGGCGCACAGCGGCATGGGCGCAAGCATTTGAGGCTTGTCTCCGCTCATTTTTGGTCGGGGGCTGGTCGAGGCGAAGTGGTGTGATGGCGCCTGTCTCCTAGCAAGCGAATGAGAGCGTGGGACGGGCTATGGCGAGCGGTCCATGGTCGACCTGGGGCATGGCGTCGGGCGGCTAGCTACTGGAGTAGACAGGGGAAGGGAGAGAGGGTTATGGACGGGGTTCTAGATGGGGGAACCAGGGGACCAAGTTAGGCCCAAGTGGTGACCAAGCTATTGCTCACTATAGTGTTTTAGGATTTTGCAAGATTTGTGCCTGTCACCTACTCGACAGAATGGCCGCAAGAAGCAAAAATTTGAATTTTGGGATCAAAATTTTTGAGTGATGTCCACTAGTACTTGGTAGACTCTGGTTGCAAGGGTTTTGAAATTGGACTTCAAATGGATGGTTTTTGAAATAGGGGTGATCTAGACATATGCATTGAATTCAATTTTGAACTGTCATTTAAAATTATTATTTGAATGTTTTTAGCAGATCACAAGGTGGGCCTTGGTACCTCATTATGTGTACTAGCAAGGGGTGTAAAGATCCACAAATGTTTCTGTTAAGTTTTGAGTACTAGGAATAGCCAAAGTAGGCATGATAGTTAATTTGGCCAAAATAACCATTCACTTCAATTATTTATTTTGAGTTGTTTTTCTTTGGGAAAAGTTTGGGAATGATTTAGATGATGTTTATTTCACCTAAGAAACATTTTACAAGCAATGAATCACAGAACCATGGCAATTCGAAACAACTCCTAATTTAAATGCACACACACATGAATGATTTCATATTTTGAAATGGAAAAGTTTTTTTTAACCCTAAATTTGATGATTTGGGTCTTGATAAGCTTAGATTAAAGTTTTGGGAAGTTACAAACCTTCCCCCCTTAAACAAAATCTCGTCCCGAGATTTAGAAAGAAAACTAGGAACTAAAGAGATCTGGGAACTCTGTCCTAATGTAATCTTCGCGCTCACAAGTGGCTTCCTCCTCGGTATGGTTGCTCCACTGAATCGTGAGAAACTTGAGGCTCCTGGTCCTAGTGGTTCTGTAGGCTTCTTCTAAGATACGGATGGGCACTTCCCGATAGGTCAGGTCATTGTTGATTTCTACAGCCCTGTGATCGATGTTCTTGAAAACTTCCGTCTTCTCTGGCACTTCCAGGAATTTGCGAAGTAATGAGATATGGAACACATTGTGGATGGCTAACATCTCCTCAGGCAGTTCTAGTTGATACGATACTTCTCCTGGACGGTTCAGAATCTTGAAGGGCCCGATATATCTGGGGGCTAACTTTCCTTTCAAGCTAAAGCGTTGGGTTCCCTTCAATGGCGAAACCTTGAGATATACAAAATCTCCGACATTGAAAGTCAGGTCTCTCCTTGTTTTGTCAGCATAACTCTTCTGTCTAGATTGGGCGGTCTTGAGGTGCTCACGGACTTTGTGAACTTGCTCTTCTGCTTCCCAGAGAATGTCGGGTCCAAAGATCTGACTCTCTCATACTTGCGACCAATTCAAAGGGGTACGACACTTTCTTCCGTATAGGAATTCAAAGGGTGCCATCTGCAAACTAGCTTGATAACTGTTGTTATATGAGAATTCTGTGAAAGGAAGGTAGTCTTCCCATTTTGATCCGTATTCTAACACACAAGCTCTATGAATATCCTCTAGGATCTGGTTGACTCTCTCAGTCTGTCCATCAGTTTGCGGGTGATATGCGGTACTACAGTTCAACTTGGTTCCCAATCCTTCTTGGACTTTCTGCCAAAATCTCGAGGTAAACAGAGTTCCTCGATCTGATACTATGGTCTTGGGGGTTCCATGCAGACTAACAATTCTAGCGATGTATAGCTCTGCTAGCTTCGCACTCTCGTAGGTAGTCTTGACAGGTATAAAGTGGGATACCTTGGACAATCTATCAACTATGACCCAGATCGAGTCATTTCCCCTACTAGAAGTAGGCAAACCAGTGATAAAGTCCATTCCTACGGAATCCCATTTCCATTCCGGAATCTGCAATGGTTGCAATAGTCCTACAGGTCTCTGATGTTCTGCTTTGACTCTTTGACAGATATAACACTTGGCGATGTAACTTCCCATTTCTCTCTTCATCTTGTGCCACCAAAATTGCTCTTTCAAATCCTGATACATCTTCTTTCCTCGGGGGTGGATAGAATAAAGAGTATCATGAGATTCCTTCATGATAACTTGCTTCAGTTCCGAATCTGCTCGCACACATATACACCCTTTGTACCATAGTACTCCTTCTTTGTCTTCGGTGAATCCGGGTACCTTTCCTGTACCAATACGACATTTGATTCCGTCGATACTTTCATTCCCCTTCTAGGCTTCCTTGATTTGGCTAATCAAAGTAGGTCGAAGTTCAATGCTAGCTAAGAATCCTTTGCTAAATAATTCAGTCCTGAACTACTCCAACTCTTCATACAAACTTGGTTGCTTCTCCTTGATCATGGTATTTAGCCTACACGGCAATCTGCTAAGAGCATCCGCTACCACATTGTCTTTGCCGGGGTGATAGTGAATGTCAAGGTCATAATCCTTGATTAACTCTATCCATCTCATTTGCCTCATATTCAGCTCCTTCTGAGTGAAGATATACTTTAAGCTCTTTGTGATGTGAGTAAATCTCACAGCGATTACCCCTCAAATAATGACGCCATGTCTTCAATGCTAGAACCACAGCTACTAGCTCAAGATCATGTGGAAGATAGTTCTGCACATGCTGTTTTAGTTGTCGAGACAGATACGAGATGACTTTGCCTTCTTGCATCAATACACATCCTAGACCAATCTTGGATGCGTCACAATACACATCAAATGGCTTCTTGATGTCTGGCATGATCAATATTGGGGCTGATATCAATCTCTTCTTCCGCTCCTGAAAACTGGCTTCACATTTGTCGGTCCATTCAAACTTCTTGTCCTTCTTCAACAATTGGGTCATGGGTCTGGCGATGCTTGAGAATCCTTCTACGAACTTGCGGTAGTATCCCGCTAATCCGAGAAATGCACGAACTTGGGTTTGAGTGGTTGGGGCTTCCCATTCTTCGACATCTTTGATCTTGGCGGGATCAATAGAGACTCCCTTGGCAGACACAATATGCCCTAGGAATCCTACTTCCTTCAGCCAAAACTCACACTTACTGAACTTGGCATATAACTGATGCTCTCTCAGGGTTTCTAGGATGATTCTCAGATGTTGCTCATGTTCTTCTTCTGCCTTGGAGTAGATAAGGATGTCGTCGATAAATACAACTACAAACTTATCTAGGAAATTCATAAAGACCTTATTCATGAGATTCATGAAATAAGCAGGGGCATTGGTTAATCCAAAAGACATAACCGTATACTCGTATAAACCATAGCGAGTAGTAAAGGCGGTCTTCGGAATATCCTTTGCACGAATCTTAAGTTGGTGATAACCAGTCCTAAGATCAATCTTTGAGAATACCTGGGCTCCAGTCAACTGATCAAATAGATCCTCTATCTTTGGCAAGGGGAACTTGTTTTTGGTGGTGACGTCATTCAACTTTCTGTAATTCGTGCACAGACGGTTGCCTCTATCTTTCTTTTCGACGAATAACACTAGTGATCTCCATGGCGATGCACTTGGTTGAATCAAGCCTTTTTCTAACATGGCATCCAACTGCTTCTTCAGTTCCACTAACTCTGAGGGGTTCATGCTATAGGGTCTCTAGGCTATGGGTCCGGTTGCGGGGATTAGTTCGATAATGAACTCAATATCCTTATCCGGGGGCATACCTGGCAATTCATTTGGGAATACATCGGGGTATTCATAGACTACTCTGACTTGGTCTATAGTGGGCAGGGCTACACTCTTGTTGCACTTGAATTGACGGGGTAAGGTTTCAAATATATGCTCTACTGTTACTCCAGAACTACTAGTCATGGTGATGGCTTTCTTAGCACAGTCTATCAGTCCTTTATGCCTTGACATCCAGTCCATACCTAGTACTACTTCCAATCTTTTGGTTCCAAGTACAATTAGGTTGGCATAAAAATCTATCCCATGTATTCTGATAGGCACAACTTTGCAAATTTTTCTAGCTTTGGTTGTTGAACCGGCGATTTGAACTATCATGACATGCTTCAAGTTGGTTGGGTGAATCTTACTAGTGCATGCAAATTCTTCGGTGACAAATGAATGCGATGCTCCAGAATCAAACAATACCCTTGCTAAAACTGAGTTGACAGAAAACATACCCGGCACTACATCTGGCGCTTCCTGGGCTTCTTCTGCGTTCATGTGGAAGAGACGGCTGTTGCGGTTGTACGGGTTCCCTGGGGAAAATCTTCTTCCTGGTTGAACACGATGCTGCTATTGAGCTGGGGCATTCACATTGCCATTGGCTGTAGTCTTCTTGGGACACTCATTAGAGTAGTGACCCCTCACTCCACACTCAAAACAAATGATCTGAGACTTGTCCTTGACTGCGACAAGCACAACATTGCTGCCAGTTCTAGGTGCAGTGTTGTTGTTGTTGTTGTTGCTGTTGGTCTTCGGAGGTGCACGGTTGAAATTGTTGGCATTGCCGAAGTTGTGATTCTTTCCTTCGGACTTCCCATTGCTTCCTCTACGGTTGGGGTAGCTTGGGCGAGATGTTGGGGGTCGGTTGTTCCTTGGTGCATATCCTGGTGAAGGGTTGGGACGGTACTTCTGGTGACTGCTGGATCCAGATTGTTGCATCATGCGACGCTTGCGGTTGTCGTTTGTCTCGTTAATCTTCCCTTCCATCTCAATGGCAGAGTCGACTAGCTCTTCGAGATCCTCGAAACGGATGTTGATGAGGACAGTCTGCATCTCATCATGTAGTCCATTCAGGAATCTGTCCTTCTTCTTGGCCTCTGTGTTTATCTCATCAGGTGCATATCTGGCAAGTGACAGGAATCTATCACGGTACTCCACCACGGTCGTTCTTCCTTGCTTCAATTCGCGGAATTCATCTCTCATCCGGTTGACTAGACCTTGCGACACATGGGTGCGGCTGAACTTGACCTTGAATGCTTCCCATGTCATCACTTGACCATGGTTCATATTGCGGATACTAGTCCACCAAGGTCTTGCATCTCCTGCTAGGTAGTGGGTGGCGAAGAGAATTTCTCATTTTCATCAACTCTTGCAACTTCTAAGTTGTTTTCCATTGTCTGCAACCAGTCATCAGCACCTAGTGGGTTTTCAGATTGGTTGATATTGGGGGATTGGTGTTCTGAATTTTTTTGAGGTTGGATCCCTGGTGATCCTGATTTCCATGCCCTTGGTTGTTGAGAGCCATCTAGGCTATCTGTTGAAGTGTTTCTAAGTTAGCTTGGCACTCCGCCCTGCTTGCTTCATGGTCTGCGATAAGATTCTGCAAGATCTGCAGCATTGGGTCTTGCGACGAGCTGCTCCCTCCTTGGTTTCCACGAGTCATTTGAAGATTGAGATAGATATAGGGGTAAGAGGGAAATTCTAAGGTTCATGGTTTTGGGTTTTCAAAGCTAAAAGTTTGAGTTAGACTCACAATTTTCAACTAACTTCATTTTCATTCATGCAAACAGGCACAAGATACAACACACACCACAACAATTAATGGGAAAACATATGGTTTGAATAACCATTCTGCAAGCTATGATACAGTGGGACCGATACATCTCATGCTACGACAGTGCTCTAGTGCATCTACTCATCATCGATGAAGTCGGAGTCCTCATCATCGGTGTAGAAGTCCACGACATCCTCCTCCAGAAAGTCATCATCGTTGCTGAGGTAAGAATCCATGTCTCCCTGGATGTCTTCACCCTCCTCTTCTTCTTCCTTTGCTGCAAGCTGGGCTTCCTGCTCCTTGACGGTCTTCTCGAGGTCGGTCACCTTCTTGCAAAGACGGGCGATGGTGCGATCCTTCTTTGCACGCTGGCGGCGAAGAGACTGGCGATCTTGGATGAGTAGTGCGAAAGTCTGGGCCTTCTGGTCAGCAATGGCATGGTTCTGGTTGGCTAACTCCCTAGCATTGTCCAGTTCCTGCTGTCTGTCGTGCAGCAAGAAGTCAAGATTCTCCACTTGACGCCTCAACTCTGGGTGACTTGGCATCTCCATCGGCATTCCCATGAAGTCACGTCTTGCATAGTGGGAAAAACGGGTTCCTTGGATTTTGTTGAAGCTGAGGGCACATAGACGTGCGAGAGCTTCATGCATTGCCCTGGCTAATCCATCTAGCCAGTTGTTCTCTCTCACGGAGAACTGAATTCTCCCAGAAGTTGGTGCTTCGATGCTTCCTCTAAGATCCGGGGTGACTAGCCACTATAGGTCTCCTCCTAGGGGTCCTAGAAGTTGAGCTCCAAGAAACTCCGGATGTGGGCGTCCTAGTAACTCAGACAGTGAATCCAGATCCCTCTCGAAGATCAGCTGACCTCCGTTTCCCAATTGGTAAAACTTGCTGAACTGAGTCTCCATCTACAAGAATTAAGGATGAGGAAATTAGTGAAGTGATCAAGTGTGTCAAATTTTTAAGTAGTAATGTAAGAATTTTGAGGAACTTGAATTTTTGAGAAGGAATGAATCCACAAGGATAAGAGAGGAGATAGTTTTTCATAAATACTCACTTTTGTTTTGAAACTAAGTTTTTGTTTGAACGTCCATTCTAACTAGGGTCTCCTATGGTCAGGATGGCTCTGATATCAACTGGTCAACACCCGGATTTTTAATCCCAGATGCCCATTATGCCATACCTCCCAATCCCAGGATTACCATTTTTGTGAGACATAACGGATTGGATATCACAGTACATCATCCATTACAACCCATACATAAGGTCTTACACAAATAAGGATCTCATGATCCAGTCTTAATACAACAAGCAGTGGAAATAAACGATAAGCGTAGCGGTGGGGTCCATCGTCAGGGGCACAGGCAATGCTGACGAAGCCAGATAGTCCTAGTTATCATAGCCGTCCTGTTGGCCATCTTCTTGATAGTCTCCTTCATAGTCTGGCCATGAGAATAGCCAGGGACAAACGCCATGAGTACTCTTTGAGTCCTCACAAACTACCACTAACAAGTAATATAGTTCTAAGTTAAAGTGCTCATTCCATGTTTAACTATAAAGTTAAGTTTGAAACCTAAGCTGAGTTTTGAAGCAAAGAAAGGTAAAATAAAGTTCTAGAATCACTTAAGCTGGGATGCTATTGTCATAAACACAACCCTGTCGTGGTCAAGCCAAGATTCATCATTCATTTCATAAGTTTTTTGGAAAACATCTGACAACGAAACAGTATGGCCATTCCAACTGTCCATAAGAGCGGACGCGGCTATTCGAAAAGTTTGACACTCTGCATAGGTGGCACACTTTCACCACAAGATTCGATACATCTGTCAGGGATAACCCTGAATCATCATACTTAGTATGCAGATAATCAAACATAACCTTTCCTTTACACACCCTAGTATAAGCACCTCTCCTATGAGCATGGCCTCCCAACCATGACCATCAGTCATCTTGGGCACTGCATAGGTAGACAACATTGAGAGGTAGGCTCAACTCAAACCTCTCCCGCGAGGGAATTAATACTAATGCATATAAATTTCCAGCTAAGCCTTACCCAATTCAGGTAGTGTGGTCGTACTATAAATTTGGAATGGTATCGCATCCGAATCCAACCATCAGATTTATAAAAGGGTTAAGGCTCATGCCTCAACATTTTCACCATCATAAACCATTTGTGTTTCTCAACACATGTCAAAACATCTCAATAGAATGACTCATCATTCCAAGGTTTTCACAATTTATTTTCACCAAGTGTTCCCATCTAAAGTGACTCAAGTTTTTGATCTACTCTAAACTACTAAGTTAAGAGTGTTCACTAAGGTGGAAATGGTGGGATCAATCTCATGCCATAGAATGACATCTAAAGGGTTCTAAATAGGTCAAGTTGTATACTCTTTATGCTACCTTCAAAACAAGTAAAGAACTTTGGGTAAAGTAAAGGAAGTAAAGCTTGTAAATAAGACATGGGGTAACTAATAGTCAAAGTTCTTTGACTTAAGCATGCCTATAGCATTTTGGATCAAGCTAACTAGCTTCATTCTAGCTTGCTACAATAGCTTGCCTTGGTTGGTGCAGTGGTTGAAGTTTTCTTCTCCTTCTGCTTGGTAGAACTACACCTCCTCGAAAGCTTGGTTGGTACTATCGTCTATAAATACATACGGAGTACACAATCCCCAAACAATACTTAACTAGTTTAATTAGCATTCTAAGACACACATTTGATTATTTATTACCATCTCAAGCATCACAAGGTGGGCCTTGGTACCTCATTATGTGTACTAGCAAGGGGTGTAAAGAGCCACAAATGTTTCTTTTAAGTTTTGAGTACTAGGAATAGCCAAAGTAGGCATGATAGTTAATTTGGCCAAAATAACCATTCACTTCAATTATTTATTTTGAGTTGTTTTTCTTTGGGAAAAGTTTGGGAATGATTTAGATGATGTTTATTTCACCTAAGAAACATTTTACAAGCAATGAATCACAGAACCATGGCAATTCAAAACAACTCCTAATTTAAATGCACATACACATGAATGCTTTCATATTTTGAAATGGAAAAGTTTTTGTTAACCCTAAATTTGATGATTTGGGTCTTGATAAGCTTGGATTAAAGTTTTGGGATGTTACACGACTAGACGTCGTCTATCTCCACTCGATCCGACGACCCTCCTCACTCCATATTGCTTCGGCCGTCGCGGTCTCTAACCAGCAGGCCCCGCCTGCCAGGTTCAAAGGCGCCCCTCCCGTGCGCAGCGCAGCCCACCTGGGCCGAAACTGCCCTCGCAGCCCAACTCCTCTTCAGATCCGGCCCGCGGTGCCCCTGCCCCCCTTTCTTTTTAATTTTCTTTCCGGATATGTTAATTACCTGAACAGTTTAAATCCTTATAAAAATGGAAAATGGGGTATCTCGTCCAAATAGAATTTCTACTAGGTTCCTGTGTGTTTTGTGCAACATGTAGAACTGGTCTTCTGCCAAAAAAATATCTTTTATTATTTATTGGTAATTAATCTACTAAACTATATGTTTGGCACTAAATAAATTCCTCAGGAAGCTACACTTATCCAAATGTAGTGAAACAAACTTTCCCTGGTAGGTACTCCCCATACCTCCTATCTAACATTGGTCCCATGCCAATTTGAGCTCTGGTCCACCAGTAGCAAAAAAATAACAAAAGATCTTCATTTCTGTCTTTAGAAAATTCCCTAGGTAAATATACAACCTAGTTTGGGTTGATTCCAAATCCTAGTGATGTGGTACATCAATACCTGTCAAAATCCAGGAGCTCAAGAATTATAGAGTTTCCGAGGTTTTCTAATGGATTAAACATTTCTGTCTATAGTATTATCACTAGAGAAATCATCACAGTAGTTACACAACTCCAAAAAGGATGATTCCAATTTATACAGAAAGGTATTCTAAATGCCTACAATGTACATTTGGAATCAAATCAAAATCTTCTGTAGTTTAAATCTGGTGAAAAAGACAAAACAACTCCAGAACTGCATTTGGGAATTTTCTGAGGGAATTCTGGTAATTATTTTGGCATGATTCCAACTGTCATTGAACCAGTACTTCAAGGCCCACTTAACCATCCAATGAAATAATTTTTGGAGCTCCAGAACCCTTCTGGTGATATATTTCCTAAAACTAGAGATTATTTCACTCGGAAAATCATAAGTAATTAAGGACAAGTGATAAATTAGTGAAACCACTTTTGTTGGTTTCATTTTATTAACTCCTATCTGTTGGTATCATTTTTATACGATGGCATCATACAGATTATGTCCTTGGTCCAAAACCCCCTCTTAAGTAGTTCCGCGACAATAAACCCGAAGGGGTGTTCATCCTCTTCTCCAAGGCCATCTCGACCTCCTAAATCCAATCCTCTCTAAAACTACTGAACCTTAATTGAAGATTATTCAATTGCTTGTTTGCCGAGTGGTATTGGTAATTGTATGCCTTGTATTGATTGTCTTCTGTTTGTTTGCATGTGTTCCCTATCGACGATAGTTGCAATTATATCGGAGAGCAGAAGAAGATGGTTATTACTGTATATTATTGGGTATTCTAAGGAAGAAGTCCAGGGAAAATTATTCCATATTGCTGATCTCATGCAAGCCACCTTCTTTCTCATAAGCCTTGTCCTACTATTTTACTTATGTATGGTTTGTCTACTATTTGTGAAACTGCTTTGTTTTCTTATATGTTGATGTATTTAGGGTAGTGGTTTGGCTCCTCCGAACTATTACACTTATGTACTATTAAGTACAACCCCCTTGGTGATACCTAATTGTCCCTAGTAGAGTAGATGGTGCATATCCACCATACCCCTTTGGAGACCCCGATTTAGCCGAAGGAAAGCTAGAGGATGTGAAGACCCCGGAAAAAGTTTTACCAAATGTTTTATGATAAAACCTTGGTGAGGTGGGACCTCCCAAGAGATGTTGAAAAAAGAAGAAGATTTTGTTTTACAAAATGCTGAAGGAAAGATGGAGGAAAAAGGTTTACGAAAACGCACCCAGTGCTTTGCAGTTTTGCTAGAACAATTAACCCATGCAACCACATTACCCTGGTATGGGACAGGGCTGGATTTAATGTTTGTTTATTCTAGTATAAGCTGCCTCGCAACTACTACAGGGGATCGAGGATCACTGAAGGGTGGGCCTTCTCCGATAAAGGTCTATGTGTACCCGGATGGTGTGGGTAAAGTGTACAACCCCTCCAGAGTGTAAATCTATTCGAATAGCCGTGTACATGGTCATGGACGGTTGGGAAGGTTACTGTAGATCAGTGCTGGTTTTGTTTTAAAAGGATTTATGGAAAGTAATGGTTTTGTAAATGTTTTGACCATGTGATGGTCGGGAAGGATACCTGCTTTGACCATGGGATGGTCAGAGAGGTATGGAAGGAGTTTGGTCGTGGGACGACCTGAAAACGGGAACAAATGGGTGACCCAGTGCTAATGTTTTCCAAAAACTCTTCAAAAAGGTTTCCAAAATGGTTTACAAAAGTTTTCAAGAAAGATATGTAGATGCTATATCTACAAGAGAAACTAATTGAGAAAACTACCTCTCTTGGAGCCTTCCTACTACCACGGCTATATTGCATATCCTCTTGTTATTATTATTTTCTTTATGTGGCTCGCGAGTACATTCAAAGTACTCACCAGCATTATCCCTGGCTATTAACTCGGTCAGATATCAAGAAGAGGTGAGTGGAGGACTATGCGAGCTAGGACGTTCTCCCAGTCAGTTGCTTGTAGGTTAAGGCATGGTTTGGGTTCTGCGATTGATGAAGTTCCGTTGATGCTTATTGAAGTAGCCATAACAGGATTTATGTATGTCTAGTAACTCGGTATATTCTCGGATCTTGTAATGATACTTGTCAGTTATGTGCGACGACTAACTGATCATGGGATCGTGGTTGTATGCATAACAGGGATTCTCGGAGGATTAATCCGGAGGCCCCATAGCTTTTTAGTTGGTTCCAAGGGCATGCGGTAGGCATTTAAAATACATTTCTATAGAATTTGGATTCACTCATTTTGGAGTTGCCAATCTCCTAGAGTGATTTATTTAGTGAAAATACCCCTTTTAGAAGTATTTAAATCACTAGAATTCAAACAGAGCTCAATAAATTCCGAGCTGCTGGGGTTTTCTAGATACTGATATTATGAGGTACTAGGAGGTGGAATCAGGTCATTACCACATTTGGTTTGACCTAGAGAATTTATCCAAGGCAGATAAAGGCTATTTTTGTTAAAGACACACTTCTATTCACCTTGGTATAAGACCTGTGCTAGAATATAGGTATATCAAATACCTTCCTGTAGAGCCTTATTCCATCTCAAATGAATAAGGCTAGCTCACAGAGGAATTTATTTAGTGAACAAGATATATTTTAGTGGATTAATTGCCAATAAATAATAAAGATTATTTTTGGCAAGGGACTGGTTCTGCATGTTGCACAATACAAGAAGGAACCCTTAGATGGACAAAATATTCTGATTTCCATTTGTTTTGGATTTAATCCTAACAGGAAGTTTTCTGGAATTAATAGATCAGCTAAAAGGAAAAATAAAAAGGATGAAGTGGGCCAGATCTAGAAGGGAGGTGGTCCGTAGAGGGGAAATCGGCCTAGCGGCGAGCGGCGTGGCGCGCGGGAGGCCGCGGCTTGAACCTGCCAGGCGGGGTCCGGCGGTCAGCGAGAGGGGTCGGCCGAACCGGTATCGTGCATATCTGGCCGTTCGATTAAGTCGCGATGGACGGCGACACGTCGTCGTGCTCGACAGAGTAGAGCTCGCAGCGGCGGAACCCTAGCACATCGGAGAGGGAGGCGGGAGCTCAACAGAGGGCGCGGGAGGCGACGGGGAGGGTGCTGGGTGACGCGGTCGACGACAGCGAGCAGATCGAGGGGCGGCACGACGGGGTGGGCCTTCAGGAAGTAGCTCGCGCAACGGTGGCCGAGGATGACCTCGTCTGAGCTAACTGGCGAGGACAGAGGAGTCGATCCAGAGGACAACAAGCAAGTACTACACCAATGAACAAGAAAAAGTTTATGTTCCCCCTGATTTTTGCATTCTGGTTAACTAATTAGGGCTACTGAAATTGGGATGTTACAACCACCAGAGTTATTGTATGTGTGTTCCTTTCCTAAACCACATGGATTCACCAGTGTCATTGCATGTCTTTGCATGTGTGTTCTTTTCCTAAACCATCACTAGTGTCATTGAATGTGTGTTATTTTACTAAACCACATGGATCCACAAGTGTCATTTGCATGTGTATTATTTTCATAAACCACCACCAGTGTCATTGCATGTGTGTTCCTTTCCTAATCCACATGGATCCACCAGTGTCATTTGCATTTGTGTTGTTTTCCTAAACCACCACCAGTGTCATTGCACGTGTGTTCCTTTCATAAACCACAACTAGAGTCATTGCATGTTTGTTATTTCCATAAACCACTTGGATCCACCAAAATCATTTGCATGTGTGTTATTTCCATTAACCACCACCAGTGTCATTGCATGTGGGTTCCATCCCTAAACCACATGGAACCACAACTAGAGTCATTGCATGTGTGTTCTTTTCATAAACCACCACTAGTGGCATTGCATGTGTGTTCTTTCCATAAACCCCATGGATCCACTTGAGTCATTTGCATGTGTGTTCTTTTCAATGACCACCACCAGTATCATTGCATGTGTGTTCCTTTCCTAAACCACATGGATCCACTATTATCATTGCATGTCTTTGCATGTGTGTTCTTTTCCTAAACCACCACTAGTGTCATTGCATGTGTCTTATTTTACTAAACCACATGGATCCACTAGTGTCATTTGCATGTCTGTTCTTTTCATAAACCACCACCAGTGTCATCGCATGTGTGTTCCCTTCCTAAACCACATGGATCCACTGGTGTCATTTTTTATGTGTGTTCTTTTCATAAATGACCACCAGTGTCATTGCATGTGTGTTCCTTTCATAAACTACAACTAGAGTCATATATGTTTGGTCTTTCCATAAACCACTTGGATCCACCAGAGTCATTTGCATGTGTGTTCTTTTCATTAACCACCATTGGTGTCATTGCATTTGTGTTATTTTCATAAAACACAACTATAGTCATTGCATGCATTTTCCCTTCATAAACCACATGGAACCATAACTAGAGTCATTGCATCTGTGTTCTTTTCATAAACCACCACTAGATGCATTGCATGTGTGTTCTTTCCATAAACCACATGGATCCACGAGAGTCATTTGCATGCATGTTCTTTTCAATGACCACCACCAGTGTCATTGCATGTGTGTTCCTTTCCTAAACCACATGGACCCACTAGTGTCATTGCATGTCTTTACATGTGTGTTCTTTACCTAAACAACCACTAGTGTCATTGCTTGTGTGTTATTTTACAAAACCACATGAATCCACTAGTGTCATTTGCATGTATGTTCTTTTCATAAACCACCACCAGTGTCATTGAATGTGTGTCTTTTCCTAAACCACCACAAGTGTCATTGCATGTGTGTTCTATTCCTAATCCACCACTAGTGTTATTGCAGGTGTGTTCTTTTCATAAACCACTTGGCTCCACCAGAGTCATTGCATGTGTGCTCCACCAGAGTCATTGCTTATTTCTGATTGACTATTTAGGGTTTTTGCCTCGGGGGAGATATATAGGCGAAAGAGGCAAGGTCGGTGGCCGGCCAGGGGGCCCACACCATGCCCTGGTGCGACCAAGGGGGACCCGCGCCTAGGTGTGGTGTGGCCACCCTATGGCCCCTCTCCAACTCTCCTTTTGGCTCCGTGAGTCTTCCGGGAAAATAAAAACTTTGACTTTTGTCCGGTCCAATTCCGAGAATATTCATTTTCTGACTTTCTTGGAACCAAAAACTGTAGAAAAAAGGCAACTGGCACTGTGGCATCTTGTTAGTAGGTTAGTCCAAGAAATCATATGAAAAGTACACCAAAGTTGGAACAAAACATAAGAAAGTAGATAAAACCAAGCATGGAACATCAAAAATTATAGATACATTTGCAATGTATCAGTTCCTTTCCTAAACCACATGGATCCACCAGTGTCATTTGCATGTGTGTTCCTTTCATAAACCACAACTAGAGTCATTGCATGTTTGTTCTTTCCATAAACCACTTGGATCCACCGAAGTCATTTGCATGTGTGTTATTTTCATAAACCACGACTATAGTCATTGCATGTTTGTTCTCTTCATAAACCACATGGAACCACAACTAGAGTCATTGCATGTGTGTTGTTTTCATAAACCACCACCAGTGTCATTGCATGTGTGTTCTTTCTACAAACCACATGGATCCACCAGAGTCATTTGCATATGTGTTCTTTTCAATGACCACCACCAGTGTCATTACATGTGTGTTCCTTTCCTAAATCACATGGATCCGCCAGTGTCATTGCATGTCTTTGCATGTGTGTTCTTTTCCTAAACCACCACTACTGTCATTGCATGTGTGGTATTTTACTAAACCACATGGATCCACCAGTGTCATTTGCACGTGTGTTATTTTCTAAAACCATCACGAGTGTCATTGCATGTGTTTTCCTTTCCTAAACCATATGGATCCACCAGTGTCATTTGCATGTGTGTTCTTTTCATAAGCCGCCACCAGTGTCACTGCATGTGTGTTCCTTTCCTAAACCACAACTAGAGTCATTGCATGTTTGTTCTTTTCATAAACCACTTGGATCCACTAGAGTCATTTGCATGTGTGTTCTTTTCATTAACCAGCACTAGTGTCATTGCATGTGTGTTCTTTCCATAAACCACAACTATAGTGATTGCATGTCTGTTCTTTTCATAAACCACATGGAACCACAACTAGAGTCATTGCATGTGTGTTCTTTTCATAAACCACCACCATTGTCATTGCATGTGTGTTCTTTCCATAAACCACATGGATTCACCAGAGTCATTTGCATGTGTGTTCTTGTCTATGACCACCACCAGTGTCATTGCATGTGTGTTCTTTTCCTAAACCACCACTAGTGTTATTGCATGTGTGTTATTTTACTAAACCACATGGATCCACCAGTGTCATTGCATGTGTGTTCTTTTTCTGAACCACCACAAGTGTCATTGCATGTGTTTTCCTTTCCTAAACCATATGGATCCACCAGTGTCATTTGCATGTGTGTTCTTTTCATAAGCCGCCACCAGTATAATTGCATGTGTGTTCCTTTCCTAAACCACAACTAGAGTCATTGCATGTTTGTTCTTTTCATAAACCACTTGGATCCACTAGAGTCATTTGCATGTGTGTTCTTTTCATTAACCAGCACTAGTGTCATTGCATGTGTGTTCTTTTCATAAACCACAACTATAGTGATTGCATGTCTGTTCTTTTCATAAACCACATGGAACCACAACTAGAGTCATTGCATGTGTGTTCTTTTCATAAACCACCACTAGTGTCATTGCATGTGTGTTCTTTCCATAAACCACATGGATCCACTAGAGTCATTTGCATGTGTGTTCTTTTCAATGACCACCACCAGTGTCAATTCATGTGTGTTCTTTTCCTAAACCACCACTAGTGTTATTGCATGTGTGTAATTTTACTAAACCACATGGATCCACCAGTGTCATTGCATGTGTGTTCTTTTTCTGAACCACCACAAGTGTCATTGCATGTGTGTTCTTTTCCTAAACCACCACTAGTTTAATTTTATGTATGTTCTTTTCATAAACCACTTGGATACAATAGAGGCATTGCATGTGTGTTCTTTTCATAAACCACAACTATAGTCATTTCATGTTTGTTCTTTTCATAAACCACAACTATAGTCATTGCATGTTTGTTCTTTTCATAAACCACATGGAACCATAACTAGAGTCATTGCATGTGTTTTGTTTTCATAAACCACCACCAGGGTCATTGCATGTGTGTTCTTTCCATAAACCACATGGATCCACCAGAGTCATTTGCATGTGTGTTCTTTTCAATGACCACTACCAGTGTCATAGCATGTTTGATCCTTTCCTAAACCAAACGGATCCACTAGTGTCATTGCATGCATTTGCATGTGTGTTGTTTTCCTAAACCACCACTAGTGTCATTGCATGTGTGTTATTTTACTAAACCACATGGATCCACTAGTGTCATTTGCATGTGTGTTCTTTTCATAAACCACCACTAGTGTCATTGCATGTGTGTTCCTTTCCTAAACCACATGGATCCACCAGTGTCATTTGCATGTGTGTTCTTTTCATAAATCGCCATCAGTGGCATTGCATGTGTGTTCCTTTCCTAAACCACAACTATAGTCATTTTCATGTTTCTTCTTTTCATTAACCACCACTAGTTTCATTGCATGTGTGTTCTTTTCATAAGCTGCAACAATAGTCATTGCATGTTTGTTCCTTTCTAAACAAGATGGAACAACAACTAGAGTCATTGCATGTTTGCTCTTTTCATAAACCACCACCAGTGTCATTGCATGTGTGTTTTTCCATAAACCACATGGATCCACCAGAGTCATTTTCATGTGTGTTCTTTTCAATGACAACCACTAGCGTGATTGCATTTGTGTTCCTTTCCTAAGCCACGTGGATCCACCGGTGTCATTGCATGTATTTGCATGTGTGTCTTTTTCTAAACCACCACTAGTGTCATTGCATGTGTTTTATTTTACTAAACCCCATGGATCCACCAGTCTCATTTGCATGTGTGTTCTTTTCATAAACCACCACCATGTAATTGCATGTGTGTTCCTTTCCTAAACCACATGGATCCACCTGTGTCAATTCCATGTGTGTTCTTTTCATAAACCACCAGTGTCATTGCATGTGTGTTCCTTTCATAAACCACAACTAGAGCCTTTGCGTGTTTGTTCTTTCCATAAACCACTTGGATCCACCGAAGTCATTTGAATGTGTGTTATTTTCATAAACCACAACTAGTGTCATTGCATGTGTGTTCTTTTCATAAACCACATGGAACCACAACTAGAGTCATTGCATGTTTGTTGTTTTCATAAACCACCACCAGTGTCATTGCATGTGTGTTCTTTCTACAAACCACAGGGATCCACCAGAGTCATTTGCATATGTGTTCTTTTCAGTGACCACCACCAGTGTCATTACATGTGTGTTCCTTTCTTAAATCACATGGATCCGGTAGTGTCATTGCATGTCTTTGCATGTGTGTTATTTTCCTAAACCACCACTAGTGTCATTGCATGTGTGGTATTTTACTAAACCACATGGATCCACCAGTGTCATTTGCATGTTTGTTATTTTCATAAACCATCACGAGTGTCATTGCATGTGTTTTCCTTTCCTAAACCATATGGATCCACCAGTGTCATTTGCATGTGTGTTCTTTTCATAAGCCGCCACCAGTGTCATTGCATGTGTGTTCCTTTCCTAAACCACAATAGAGTCATTGCATGTTTGTTCTTTTCATAAACCACTTGGATCCACTAGAGTCATTTGCATGTGTGTTCTTTTCATTAATCAGCACTAGTGTCATTGCATGTGTGTTCTTTTCATAAACCACAACTATAGTGATTCCATGTCTGTTCTTTTCATAAACCACATGGAACCACAACTATAGTCATTGCATGTGTGTTCTTTTCATAAACCACCACCAGTGTCATTGCATGTGTGTTCTTTCCATAAACCACATGGATCCACCAGAGTCATTTGCATGTGTGTTCTTTTCAATGACCACCACCAGTGTCATTGCATGTGTGTTCTTTTCCTAAACCACCACTAGTGTTATTGCATGTGTGTTATTTTACTAAACCACATGGATCCACCAGTGTCATTGCATGTGTGTTCTTTTTCTGAACCACCACAAGTTTCATTGCATGTGTGTTCTTTTCCTAAACCACCACTAGTTTAATTTTATGTGTGTTCTTTTCATAAACCACTTGGATCCACTAGAGGCATTACATGTGTGTTCTTTTCATAAACCACAACTATAGTCATTTCATGTTTGTTCTTTTCATAAACCACAACTATAGTCATTGCATGTTTGTTCTTTTCATAAACCACATGGAACCATAACTATTGTCATTCATGTTTGTTGTTTTCATAAACCACCACCAGGGTCATTGCATGTGTGTTCTTTCCATAAACCACATGGATCCACCAGAGTCATTTGCATGTGTGTTCTTTTCAATGACCACTACCAGTGTCATAGCATGTTTGATCCTTTCCTAAACCACACGGATCCACCAGTGTCATTGCATGCATTTGCATGTGTGTTGTTTTCCTAAACCACCACTAGTGTCATTGCATGTGTGTTATTTTACTAAACCACATGGATCCACTAGTGTCATTTGCATGTGTGTTCTTTTCATAAACCACCACTAGTGTCGTTGCATGTGTGTTCATTTCCTAAACCACATGGATCCACCAGTGTCATTTGCATGTGTGTTCTTTTCATAAATCGCCATTAGTGGCATTGCATGTGTGTTCCTTTCCTAAACCACAACTAGAGTCATTTTCATGTGTGTTCTTTTCATTAACCACCACTAGTTTCATTGCATGTGTGTTCTTTTCATAAATTGCAACAATAGTCATTGCATGTTTGTTCCTTTCTAAACAACATGGAACCACAACTAGAGTCATTGCATGTTTGCTCTTTTCATAAACCACCACCAGTGTCATTGCATGTGTGTCCTTTCCATAAACCACATGGATCCACCAGAGTCATTTTCATGTGTATTCTTTTCAATGAAAACCACCAGCGTGATTGCATTTGTGTTCCTTTCCTAAGCCACGTGGATCTACCGGTGTCATTGCATGTATTTTCATGTGTGTCTTTTTCTAAACCACCACTAGTGTCATTGCATGTGTTTTATTTTACTAAACCTCATGGATCCACCAGTGTCATTTGCATGTGTGTTCTTTTCATAAACCACCACCATGTAATTTCATGTGTGTTCCTTTCCTAAACCACATGGAGCCACCTGTGTCAATTCCATGTGTGTTCTTTTCATAAACCACAAGTGTCATTGCATGTGTGTTCCCTTCCTAAACCACAACTAGAGTCACTTGCATGTGTGTTCTTTTCATTAACCACCACGAGTGTCATTGCATGTGTGTTCGTTTCCTAAAAGCCATGGAACCAAAACTAGAGTCATTGCATGTGTGTTGTTTTCATAAACCACCACTAGTGTCATTGCATGTGTCTTGTTTCCATAAACCACATGGATCCACCAGAGTCATTTGCATATGTGTTCTTTTCAATGACCACCACTAGTGTCATTGCATGTCTTTGCATGTGTGTTCTTTTCCTAAACCACCATTTGTGTCATTGCATGTGTGTTATTTTACTAAACCACATGGATCCACCAGTGTTGTTTGCAAGTGTGTTCTTTTCGTAAACCACCACCAGTATAATTGCATGTGTGTTATTTTCATAAACCACCACCAGTGTCATTGCATGTGTGTCCATTTCGTAAACCACATGGATCCACTAGTGTCATTTGAATGTGTGTTCTTTTCAAAAACCCCCACCAGTGCCATTGCATGTGTGTTCCTTTCCTAAACCACCACTAGTGTCATTTCATGTGTGTTCTCTTCATAAACCACTTGGATCCACTAGAGTGATTGCATGTATGTTCTTTTCATAAACCACATGGATCCACCATAGTCATTTACATGTGTGTTCTTTTTAATGACCACCACCAACGTAATTGCATGTGTGTTCCTTTCCTAAACCACATGGATCCACCAATGTCATTGCATGACTTTGCATGTGTGCTCTTTTCCTAAACCACCACTAGTGTCATTGCATGTGTGCTATTTTACTAAACCACATGGATCCACAAGTGTCATTTGCATCTGTGTTCTTTTCGTAAACCTCCACTAGTGTCATTGCATGTGTTTTCCTTTCCTAAACCACATGGATCCACCAGTGTCATTTGCATGTGTGTTTTTTTCATAAACCGCCACCAGTGTCATTGCATCTGTGTTCCTTTCCTAAACCACAACTAGAGTCATTTTCATGTGTGTTCTTTTCATTAACCGCCACTAGTTTCATTGCATGTGTATTCTTTTCATAAACCACAACAATAGTCATTGCATGTCTGTTCTTTTCATAAACCACATGGAACCACAACTAGAGTCACTGCATGTGTGTTCTTTTCATAAACCACCACCAGTGTCATTGCATATGTGTTCTTTCCATGAACCACATGGATCCACCAGAGTCATTTGCATGTGTGCTCTTTTCAATGAACACCACCAATGTCATTGCATGTGTGTTCTTACCTAAACCACATGGATCCACTAGTGTCATTGCATGTCTTTGCATGTGTGTTTTTTCCTAAACCATCACTAGTATTATTTCATGTGTGTTATTTTACTAAACCACATGGATCCACTAATGTCATTTGCATGTGTGTTCTTTTCATAAACCACCAAAAGTTTCATTGCATGTGTTTTCCTTTCTCAAACCACATGGATCCACCTGCGTCAATTGCAAGTGTGTTGTTTTTATAAACCACCACTATGGTCATTGCATGTGTGTTCCTTTCATAAACCACAACTAGAGTCATTGCTTGTTTGTTCTTTCCATAAACCACTTGGATCCACTAGTCATTTGCATGTGTGTTATTTTCATTAACCACCACCAGTGGCATTGCATGTATGTTCCTTTCCTAAACCAAATGGAACCACAACTTGAGTCATTGCATTTGTGTTCTTTTCATAAACCACCACCAGTGTCATTGCATGTGTGTTCTATCCATAAACCACATGGATCCACTAGAGTCATTTGCATGTGTGTTCTTTTCAATGACCACCACCAGTGTCATTGCATGTGTGTTCCTTTCCTAAACCACATTGATCCACTAGTATCTTTGCATGTCTTTGCATGTGTGTTCCCCTAAACTACCACTAGTGTCATTGCATGTGTGTTATTTTACTAAACCACATGGATCCACCAGTGTCGTTTGCATGTGTGTTCTTTTCATAAACACCACCAGTGTCATTGCATGTGTGTTCCTTTCATAAACCACATGGATCCACCAGTGTCATTTGCATGTGTGTTCTTTCATAAAACCACCACCAGTGTCATTGCATGTGTGTTCCTTTTCTAAACCACAACTAGAGTCATTAGATGTTTGTCCTTTCCATAAACCACTTGGATCCACCCGAGTCATTTGCATGTTTGTTCTTTTCATTAACCACCACCAGTGTCACTGCATGTGTGTTCGTTCCATAACCACATGGATCCACCAGAGTTATTTGCATGTGTGTTCTTTTCAATAACCATAAACACTGTCATTGCATGTGTATTCCTTTCCTACCCCACATGGTTCCACTAGTGTCATTGCATGTCTTTGCATGTGTGTTCTTTTCCTAAACCACCATTAGTGTCATTTCATGTGTGTTATTTTACTAAACCACATGGAACCACCAATCTCGTTTGCATGTGTGTTCTTTTCATAAACTGCCGCTAGGGTCATTGCATGTGTGTTCTTTGCATAAACCACCACCAGTTTCATTGCATGTGTGTTATTTTCATAAACCACCACTAGTGTCATTGCATGTGTGTTCCTTTCCTAAACCACAAGGATCCACTAGTGTCATTTGCATGTGTGTTCTTTTCATAAGCCACCACCAGTGTCATTGCATATGTGTTCCTTTCCTAAACCACCACTAGTGTCATTTCATGTATGTTCGCTTCATAGACCACTTGGATCCACTAGAGTCATTCCATGTGTGTTCCTTTCATAAACCACGACTATAGACATTGCATGTTTGTTCTTTTCATAAACCACATGGAACCACAACTAGAGTCATTGGATGTGTGTTCTTTTCATAAACCACAACCAGTGTCATTGCATGTGTGTTCTTTCCATAAACCACATGGATCCACCAGAGTCATTTGCATGTGTGTTCTTTTCAATGAGCACCACTAGTGTCATTGCATGTGTGTTCCTTTCCTAAACAACAACTAGAATCATTGAATGTTTGTTCTTACCATAAACCACTTGGATCCACCAGACTCATTTGCATGTGTGTTCTTTTCATTAACCACTAGTGTCATTGCATGTTTGTTCCTTTCTTAAACCACATGGGACCACAACTAGAGTCATTGCATGTGTATTCTTTTCATAAACCACGACCAGGGTCATTGCATGCCAGTTCTTTCCATAAACCACATGGATCCACCAGAGTCATTTGCATGTGTGTTCTTTTCAATGACCAGTACCAGTGTCGTTGCATGTGTGTTCCTTTCCTACACCACATGGATCCACCAGTTTAATTGCATGTCTTTGCATGTGTGTTCTTTTCCTAAACCACCACTAGTTTCATTGCATGTGTGTAAATTTACTAAACCACATGGATCCACCTAGTCATTTGCATGTGTGTTCTTTTCAATGACCACCACCAGTGTCATTGCATGTGTGTTCCTTTCCTCCACCACATGGAGCCACTAGTGTCATTGCGTGTCTTTGCATGTGTGTTCTTTTCCTAAACCACCACTAGTGTCATTGCATGTGTGTTATTTTACTAAACCACATGGATCCACCAGTATCATTTGCATGTGTGTTCTTTTCGTAAACCACCACCTGTGTCATTGCATGTGTATTCCTTTCCGAAACCACATGGATCCACCTGTGTCATTTGCATGTGTGTTCCTTTCATAAACTGCCACCAGTGTCATTTCATGTGTGTTCCTTTCCTAAACAACCACTAGTGTCATTTCATGTATGTTCTCTTCATAAACCACTTTGATCCACCAGAATCATTGCATGTGTGTTCTTTTCATAAACCACGACTATAGACATTGCATGTTTGTTCTTTTCATAAACCACATGGAACCACAACTAGAGTCATTTGCATGTGTGCTCTTTTCATAAACCACCAAAAGTGTCATTGCATGTGTTTTCCTTTCCTAAACCACATGGATCCACCAGTGTCACTTTCATGTGTGTTCTTTTTATAAACCACCACTAGTGTCATTGCTTGTGTGTTCCTTTCATAAACCACAACTAGAGTCATTGCATGTTTGTTCTTTCCATAAACCACTTCGATCCACTAGAGTCATTTGCATGTGTGTTATTTTCATTAACGAACACCAGTGTTATTGCATGTGTGTTCCTTTCCTAAACCAAATGGAACCACAACTTGAGTCATTGCATGTGTGTTCTTTTCATATACCACCACCATTGTCATTGCATGTGTGTTCTATCCATAAACCACATGGATCCACTAGAGTCATTTGCATGTGTGTTCTTTTCATAGACCACCACCAGTGTCATTGCATGTGTGTTCCTTTCCTAAACCACATTGATCCACTAGTGTCATTGGATGTCTTTGCATGTGTGTTCCCCTAAACCACCACTAGTGTCATTGCATGTGAGTTATTTTACTAAACCACATGGATGCACCAGTGTCGTTTGCATGTGTGTTCTTTTCATAAACACCATCAGTGTCATTGCATGTGTGTTCCTTTCCTAAACCACATGGATACACCAGTGTTATTTGCATGTGTGTTCTTTCAGAAAACCACCACCAGTGTCATTGCATGTGTGTTCCTTTTCTAAACCACAACTAGAGTCATTGCATGTTTGTTCTTTCCATAAACCACTTGGATCCACCCGAGTCATTGGCATGTGTGTTCTTTTCATTAACCACCACCAGTGTCATTGCATGTGTGTTCTTTGCCTAACCACATGGATCCACCAGAGTTATTTGCATGTGTGTTCTTTTCAATAACCATCAACAGTGTCATTGCATGTGTGTTCCTTTCCTACCCCACATGTATCCACTAGTGTCATTGCATGTCTTTGCATGTGTGTTATTTTCCTAAACCACCATTAGTGTCATTTCATGTGTGTTATTTTACTAAACCACATGGATCCACCAATGTCATTTGCATGTGTGTTCTTTTCATAAACTGCCACTAGTGTCATTGCATGTGTGTTCTTTGCATAAACCACCACTAGTTTCATTGCATGTGTATTCTTTTCATAAACCACCACTAGTGTCATTGCATGTGTGTTCCTTTCCTAAACCACATGGATCCACTAGTGTCATTTGCATGTGTGTTCGTTTCATAAGCCACCACCAGTGTCATTGCATATGTGTTCCTTTCCTAAACCACCACCAGTGTCATTTCATGTATGTTCTCTTCATAAACCACTTGGATCCACCAGAGTCATGGCATCTGTGTTCCTTTCATAAACCACAACTATAGACATTGCATGTTTGTTCTTTTCATAAACCACATGGAACCACAACTAGAGTCATTGGATGTGTGTTCTTTTCATAAACCACAACCAGTGTCATTGCATGTGTGTTCTTTCCATAAACCACATGGATCCACCAGAGTCATTTGCATGTGTGTTCTTTTCAATGAGCACCACTAGTGTCATTGCATGTGTGTTCCTTTCCTAAACCACAACTAGAATCATTGCATGTTTGTTCTTACCATAAACCACTTGGATCCACTAAACTCATTTGCATGTGTGTTCTTTTCATTAACCACTAGTCTCATTGCATGTTTGTTCCTTTGTTAAACCACATGGAACCACAACTAGAGTCATTGCATGTGCATTATTTTCATAAACCACGACCAGGGTCATTGCATGTCAGTTCTTTCCATAAACCACATGGATCCACCAGAGTCATTTGCATGTGTGTTCTTTTCAATGACCACTACCAGTGTCATTGCATGTCTGTTCCATTCCTACAACACATGGATCCACAAGTGTCATTGCGTGTCTTTGGATGTGTGTTCTTTTCCTAAACCACCACTAGTGTCATTGCATGTGTGTTACTTTACTAAACCACATGGATCCACCTAAGTCATTTTCATGTGTGTTCTTTTCAATGACCACCACCAGTGTCATTGCATGTGTGTTCCTTTCCTCCACCACATGGAGCCACTAGTGTCGTTGCATGTCTTTGCATGTGTGTTCTTTTCCTAAACCACGACTATTGTCATTGCATGTGTGTTATTTTACTAAACCACATGGATCCACCAGTATCATTTGCATGTGTGTTCTTTTCGTAAACCACCACCTATGTCATTGCATGTGTATTCCTTTCCGAAACCACATGGATCCACCTGTGTCATTTGCATGTGTGTTCCTTTCATAAACTGCCACCAGTGTCATTTCATGTGTGTTCCTTTCCTAAACAACCACTAGTGTCATTTCATGTATGTTCTCTTCATAAACCACTTTGATCCACCAGAATCATTGCATGTGTGTTCTTTTCATAAACCACGACTATAGACATTGCATGTTTGTTCTTTTCATAAACCACATGGAACCACAACTAGAGTCATTTGCATGTGTGCTCTTTTCATAAACCACCAAAAGTGTCATTGCATGTGTTTTCCTTTCCTGAACCACATGGATCCACCAGTGTTATTTGCATGTGTGTTCTTTTCATAAACCACCACCAGTGTCATTATATGTGTGTGTCTTTCCTGAACCACAACTAGAGTCATTGCATGTTTGTTCTTTCCATAAACCACTTCGATCCACTAGAGTCATTTGCATGTGTGTTATTTTCATTAACGAACACCAGTGTTATTGCATGTGTGTTCCTTTCCTAAACCAAATGGAACCACAACTTGAGTCATTGCATGTGTGTTCGTTTTATATACCACCACCATTGTCATTGCATGTGTGTTCTATCCATAAACCACATGGATCCACTAGAGTCATTTGCATGTGGGTTCTTTTCAGTGACCACCACCAGTGTCATTGCATGTGTGTTCCTTTCCTAAACCACATTGATCCACTAGTGTCATTGGATGTCTTTGCATGTGTGTTCCCCTAAACCACCACTAGTGTCATTGCATGTGAGTTATTTTACTAAACCACATGGATCCACCAGTGTCGTTTGCATGTGTGTTCTTTTCATAAACACCATCAGTGTCATTGCATGTGTGTTCCTTTCCTAAACCACATGGATACACCAGTGTTATTTGCATGTGTGTTCTTTCAGAAAACCACCACCAGTGTCATTGCATGTGTGTTCCTTTTCTAAACCACAACTAGAGTCATTGCATGTTTGTTCTTTCCATAAACCACTTGGATCCACCCGAGTCATTGGCATGTGTGTTCTTTTCATTAACCACCACCAGTGTCATTGCATGTGTGTTCTTTGCCTAACCACATGGATCCACCAGAGTTATTTGCATGTGTGTTCTTTTCAATAACCATCAACAGTGTCATTGCATGTGTGTTCCTTTCCTACCCCACATGTATCCACTAGTGTCATTGCATGTCTTTGCATGTGTGTTATTTTCCTAAACCACCATTAGTGTCATTTCATGTGTGTTATTTTACTAAACCACATGGATCCACCAATGTCATTTGCATGTGTGTTCTTTTCATAAACTGCCACTAGTGTCATTGCATGTGTGTTCTTTGCATAAACCACCACTAGTTTCATTGCATGTGTATTCTTTTCATAAACCACCACTAGTGTCATTGCATGTGTGTTCCTTTCCTAAACCACATGGATCCACTAGTGTCATTTGCATGTGTGTTCGTTTCATAAGCCACCACCAGTGTCATTGCATATGTGTTCCTTTCCTAAACCACCACTAGTGTCATTTCATGTATGTTCTCTTCATAAACCACTTGGATCCACCAGAGTCATGGCATCTGTGTTCCTTTCATAAACCACAACTATAGACATTGCATGTTTGTTCTTTTCATAAACCACATGGAACCACAACTAGAGTCATTGGATGTGTGTTCTTTTCATAAACCACAACCAGTGTCATTGCATGTGTGTTCTTTCCATAAACCACATGGATCCACCAGAGTCATTTGCATGTGTGTTCTTTTCAATGAGCACCACTAGTGTCATTGCATGTGTGTTCCTTTCCTAAACCACAACTAGAATCATTGCATGTTTGTTCTTACCATAAACCACTTGGATCCACTAAACTCATTTGCATGTGTGTTCTTTTCATTAACCACTAGTCTCATTGCATGTTTGTTCCTTTGTTAAACCACATGGAACCACAACTAGAGTCATTGCATGTGCATTATTTTCATAAACCACGACCAGGGTCATTGCATGTCAGTTCTTTCCATAAACCACATGGATCCACCAGAGTCATTTGCATGTGTGTTCTTTTCAATGACCACTACCAGTGTCATTGCATGTCTGTTCCATTCCTACAACACATGGATCCACAAGTGTCATTGCGTGTCTTTGGATGTGTGTTCTTTTCCTAAACCACCACTAGTGTCATTGCATGTGTGTTACTTTACTAAACCACATCGATCCACCGGAGTCATTTTCATGTGTGTTCTTTTCAATGACCACCACCAGTGTCATTGCATGTGTGTTCCTTTCCTCCACCACATGGAGCCACTAGTGTCGTTGCATGTCTTTGCATGTGTGTTCTTTTCCTAAACCACGACTATTGTCATTGCATGTGTGTTATTTTACTGTAACATCCCAAAACTTCAATCCAAGCTTATCAAGATCAAATCAACAAAAAATGGGGTTAACAAAAACTTTTCCAAATTTGAAATTAAAGCATTCATATATGTGTGCATTTAAAATAGGAGTTGTTTGAATTGACATGATTGAGTGATCCAATGCTTGTAAAATGTTTGTTAGGTGATTTAAACATGATCTACATCTTTCACAAACTTTTCCTAAAGAAAATCAAATAAAAAAGTATTAAAAAGGTGGAATGGTCATGTTGGCCATTTTAATCCACTACACTACTTTGAGTGTTCCTAGCACTCATTT
>OU342743.1:350379301-350450581 GCA_910589775.1 Avena eriantha | reverse complement strand
AAACCACCTAGATCCAGCAGACTCATTTTCATGTGTGTTCTTTTCATTAACCACTAGTGGCATTGCATGTCTGTTCCTTTCCTAAACCACATGGAACCACAACTAGAGCCATTGCATGTGTGTTCTTTTCATACACCACGACCAGTGTCATTGCATGTGTGTTCTTTCCATAAACCACATGGATCCACCAGAGTCATTTGCATGGGTGTTCTTTTTAATGACCACCAGTGTCATTGCATGTGTGTTGTTTTCATAAACCACCACTAGTGTCATTGCATGTGTGTTCCTTTCATAAACCACCACCAGTGTCATTGCATGTGTGTTCCTTTTCTAAACCATATGGATCCACCAGTGTCATTTGCATATGGGTTATTTTCATAAACATCCACCAGTGTAATTGCCTGTGTGTTCCTTTCCTAAACCACCCCTAGTGTCATTTCATGTGTGTTCTCTTCATAAACCACTTGGATCCACCAGAGTCATTGCATGTGTGTTATTTTCATAAACCATAACTATAGTCATGAAATGTTTGTTCTTTTCATAAACCACATGGAATCACAATTAGAGTCATTGCATGTGTGTTATTTTCATAAACCATAACTATAGTCATCCACCATTGTCTTTTGCATGTGTGTTCTTTTCGTAATCAACCACCAGTGTCATTGCATGTGTGTTCCTTTCCTAAACCACATGGATCCACAAGTGTCATTTGCATGTGTGTTCTTTTCATAAACCACCACAAGTACCATTGCATGTGTGTTCCTTCCATAAACCACATGGATCCACCAGAGTCATTTGCATGTGTGTTCTTTTCAATGACCACCGCCAGTGTCATTGCATGTGTATTCCTCTACTACACCACATGGATCCACTAGTGTCATTGCATGTCTTTGCATGTGTGTTATTTTCCTAAACCACCATTAGTTTCATTGCATGTGTTATATTTTACTAAACCACATGGATCCACCAGTGTCGTTTTCATGTGTGTTCTTTTTATAAACCACCACTAGTGTCATTGCATGTGTGTTTATTTCATCAACCACCAACAGTGTCACTACATGTATGTTCCTTTCATGAACCACCACCAGTGTCATTGCATGTGTGTTCCTTTTCTAAACCACATGGATCCACCAGTGTCATTTGCATATGTGTTCTTTTCATAACCAACCACCAGTGTCATTGCATGTGTGTTCCTTTCCTAAACCACCACTAGTATCATTTCATGTGTGTTCTCTTCATAAACCACTTGGATCCACCAGAGTCATTGCATGTGTTTTATTTTCATAAACCACAACTATAGTCATGACATGTTTGTTCTTTTGATAAACCACATGGAACCACAACTAGAGTCATTGCATGTGTGTTCTTTTCATAAACCACAAACAGTGTCATTGCATGTTTGTTCTTTCCATAAACCACATGGATCCACCAGAGTCATTTGCATGTGTGTTCTTTTCAATGACCACCACTAGTGTCATTCAATGTGTGTTACTTTCCTAAACCACAACTAGAATCATTGCTTGTTTTTTCTTACCATAAACCACTTGGATCCACCAGACTCATTTGCATGAGTGTTCTTTTCATTAACCACCACCGGTGTCATAGCATGTGTGTTCCTTTCGTAAACCACATGAACCACAACTAGAGTCATTGCATGTGTGTTCTTTTCATAAACCACGACCAGTGTCATTGCATGTGTGTTCTTTCCATAATCAACATGGATCAACCAGAGTCATTTGCATGTGTGTTATTTTCAATGACCACCACTAGTGTCATTGCATGTGTGTTTCTTTCCTACACCACATGGATCCACCATTGGCATTGCATGTCTTTGCATGTGTGTTATTTTACTAAACCAGCACAAGTGTCATTGCATGCGTGTTACTTTCGTAAACCACATGGATCCACTAGTGTCATTTGCATGTGTGTTCTTTTCATAAACCACCACCAGTGTCACTGCATGTGTGTTCGTGTCCTAAACCGCATGGATCCACTAGTGTGATTTGCATGTGTGTTCTTTTCATAAACCACCACTAGTGTTATTGCACATATTTTCCTTTCCTAAACCACATGGATCCACAATTTTCATTTGCATGTGTGTTCTTTTCATAAACCACTTGGATCCACCATAGTCATTGCATGTGTGTTCTTTTAATAAACCACAACTATAGTCATGGCATGTTTGTTCTTTTCATAAACCACATGGAACTACAACTAGTGTCATTGCATGTGTGTTCTTTTCATAAGCCACAACCAGTGTCATTGCATGTGTGTTCTTTCCATAAACCACATGGATCCACCAAAGTCATTTTCATGTGTGTTCTTTTCAATGACCACCAGTGTCATTCCATGTGTGTTGATTTCCTAAACCACGTGGATTCACAAGTGTCATTACAAGTCTTCGCATGTGTGTTATTTTCCTAAACCACCGCTAGTGTCATTGCATGTGTGTTATTTTACTAACCCACATGGATCCACTAGTGTTATTTGCATGTGTGTTCTTTTCATAAACCACCACCAGTGTCATTGCATGTGTGTTCCTTTCCTGAACCACATGGATCCACCAGTGTTATTTGCATGTGTGTTCTTTTCATAAACCACCACCAGTGTCATTATATGTGTGTGTCTTTCCTGAACCACAACTAGAGTCATTGCATGTTTGTTCTTACCATAAACCACTTGGATCCACCCAAGACATTTGCATGTGTGTTGTTTTGATTAACCACCACCAGTGTCATTGCATGGGTGTTCCTTCCTAAACCACATGGAACCACAACTAGAGTCATTGCGTGTGTGTTATTTTCATAAACCACCACCAGTGTCATTGCATGTCTGTTCTTTCCATAAACCACATGGATCCACCAGAGTCATTTGCATGTGTGTTCTTTTCAATGACCACCACCAGTGTGATTGCATGTGTGTTACTACACCACATGGATCCACTAGTGTCATTGCATGTGTTTGCATGTGTGTTCTTTTCATAAACCACCATTAGTTTCATTTCATGTGTTATAGTTTACTAAACCACATGGATCCACCAGTGTCGTTTTCATGTGTGTTCTTTTCATAAACTAGAACTAGTGTCATTGCATGTGTGTTCTTTTCATAAACCACCACCAGTGTCACTGCATGTGTGTTCCTTCCTAAACCACATGGAACCACAACTAGAGTCATTGCATGTGTGTTCTTTTCACAAACCACCACTAGTTTCATTGCATGTGTGTTCTTTTCATAAACCACCACTAGTGTCACTACATGTGTGTTCGTCTCCTAAACCGCATGGATCCACCAGTGTCATTTGCATGTGTGTTCTTTTCATAAACCATCACTAGTGTTATTGCACGTGTTTTCCTTTCCTAAACCACATGGATCCACAATTTTCATTTGCATGTGTGTTCTTTTCATAAACCACTTGGATCCACGAGAGTCATTGCATGTGTGTTCTTTTAATAAACCACAACTATAGTCATGGCATGTTTGTTCTTTTCATAAACCACATGGAACTACAACTAGTGTCATTGCATGTGTGTTCTTCTCATAAACCACAACTAGTGTCATTGCATGTGTGTTCTTTCCATAAACCACCACCAGTGTCATTACATGTGTGTGTCTTTCCTGAACCACAACTAGAGTCATTGCATGTTTGTTATTACGATAAACCACTTGGATCCACCCGAGTTATTTGCATGTGTGTTCTTTTCAATGACCACCACCAGTGTCATTCCATGTGTGTTGATTTCCTAAACCACGTGGATTCACCAGTGTCATTACAAGTCTTCGCATGTGTGTTAGTTTCCTTAACGACCGCTAGTGTCATTGCATGTGTGTTATTTTACTAACCCACATGGATCCACCAGTGTCATTTGCATGTGTGTTCTTTTCATAAACCACTTGGATCCACCAGAGTCATTGCATGTGTGTTCTTTTAATAAACCACAACTATAGTCATGGCATGTTTGTTCTTTTCATAAACCACATGGAACTAGTGTCATTGCATGTGTGTTCTTTTCATAAACCACAACCAGTGTCATTGCATGTGTGTTCTTTCCATAAAACACCACCAGTGTCATTACATGTGTGTGTCTTTCCTGAACCACAACTAGAGTCATTGCATGTTTGTTCTCACCATAAACCACTTGGATCCACCCGAGTCATTTTCATGTGTGTTCTTTTCAATGACCACCACCAGTGTCATTCCATGTGTGTTGATTTCCTAAACCATGTGGATTCACTAGTGTCATTACAAGTCTTCGCATGTGTGTTTTTTCCTAAACCACCGCTAGTGTCATTGCATGTGTGTTATTTTACTAACCCACATGGATCCACCAGTGTCATTTGCATGTGTGTTCTTTTCATAAACCACCAGTGTCATTGCATGTGTGTTCCTTTCCTAAACCACATGGATCCACCAGTGTCATTTGCATGTGTGTTCTTTTCATAAACCACCACCAGTGTCATTACATGTGTGTGTCTTCCCTGAACTACAACTAGAGTCATTGCATGTTTGTTCTTACCATAAACCACTTGGATCCACCTGAGTCATTTGCATCTGTGTTGTTTTCATTAACCACCACTAGTGCCATTGCATGTGTGTTCCTTCCTAAACCACATCGAACCACAACTAGAGTCATTGCGTGTGTGTTATTTTCATAAACCACCAGAAGTGTCATTGCATGTGTGTTCTTTCCATAAACCACATGGATCCACCAGAGTCATTTGCATGTGTGTTCTTTTCAATGACCACCACCAGTGTCATTGCATGTGTGTTCCTCTACTACACCACATGGATCCACTAGTGTCATGGCATGTCTCTGCATGTGTGTTCTTTTCTTAAACCACCATTAGATTCATTGCATGTGTTATATTTTACTAAACCACATGGATCCACCAGTGTTGTTTCCATGTGTGTTCTTTTCATAAACCACCACTAGTGTCATTGCATGTGTGTTGTTTTCATAAACCACCACCAGTGTCATTGCATGTGTGTTCCTTTCTAAACCACATGGAACCACAACTAGAGTCATTACATGTGTAGTCTTTTCATAAACTACCAACAGTGTCATTGCATATGTGTTCTTCCCGTAAACCACATGGATCCACCAGAGTCATTTGCATGTATGTTCTTTCAATGACCACCACCACTGTCATTACATGTGTGTTCCTCTCCTACACCACATGGATCCACTAGTGTCATTGCATGTCTTTGCATGTGTGTTGTTTTCATAAACCACCATTAGTTTCATTGCATGTGTTATATTTTACTAAACCACATGGATCCACCAGTGTCGTTTTCATGTGTGTTCTTTTCATAAACCACAACTAGTGTCATTGCATGTGTGTTCTTTTCATAAACCACCACCAGTTTCACTGCATGTGTGTTCCTTCCTAAACCACATGGAACCACAACTAGACTCATTGCATGTGTGTTCTTTTCATAAACCACCACTAGTTTCATTGCATGTGTGTTCTTTTCATAAACTACCACTAGTGTCACTACATGTGTGTTCGTCTCCTAAACCACCTGGATCCACCAGTGTCATTTGCATGTGTGTTCTTTTCATAAACCATCACTAGTGTTATTGCACGTGTGTTACTTTCCTAAACCACATGGATCCACAATTTTCATTTGCATGTGTGTTCTTTTCATAAACCACTTGGATCCACCAGAGTCATTGCATGTGTGTTCTTTTAATAAACCACAACTATAGTCATGGCATGTTTGTTCTTTTCATAAACCACATGGAACTACAACTAGTGTCATTGCATGTGTGTTCTTTTCATAAACCACAACCAGTGTCATTTCATGTGTGTTCTTTCCATAAACCACCACTAGTGTCATTACATGTGTCTGTCTTTCCTGAACCACAACTAGAGTCATTGCATGTTTGTTCTTACCATAAACCACTTGGATCCACCCGAGTTATTTGCATGTGTGTTCTTTTCAATGACCACCACTAGTGTCATTCCATGTGTGTTGATTTCCTAAACCACGTGGATTCACCACTGTCATTACAAGTCTTCGTATGTGTGTTAGTTTCCTAAACCACCGCTAGTACATTGCATGTGTGTTATTTTACTAACCCACATGGATCCACAAGTGGCATTTGCATGTGTGTTCTTTTCATAAACCACTTGGATCCACCAGAGTCATTGCATGTGTGTTCTTTTAATAAACCACAACCATAGTCATGGCATGTTTGTTCTTTTCATAAACCACATGGAACTACAACTAGTGTCATTGCATGTGTGTTCTTTTCATAAACCACAACCAGTGTCATTTCATGTGTGTTCTTTCCATAAACCACCACCAGTGTCATTACATGTGTCTGTCTTTCCTGAACCACAACTAGAGTCATTGCATGTTTGTTCTTACCATAAACCACTTGGATCCACCCGAGTTATTTGCATGTGTGTTCTTTTCAATGACCACCACCAGTGTCATTCCATGTGTGTTGATTTCCTAAACCACGTGGATTCACCAGTGTCATTACAAGTCTTCGTATGTGTGTTAGTTTCCTAAACCACCGCTAGTACATTGCATGTGTGTTATTTTACTAACCCACATGGATCCACAAATGTCATTTGCATGTGTGTTCTTTTCATAAACCACTTGGATCCACCAGAGTCATTGCATGTGTGTTCTTTTAATAAACCACAACTATAGTCATGGCATGTTTGTTCTTTTCATAAACCACATGGAACTAGTGTCATTGCATGTGTGTTCTTTTCATAAGCCACAACCAATGTCATTGCATGTGTGTTCTTTCCATAAACCACCACTACTGTCATTACATGTCTGTGTCTTTCCTGAACTACAACTAGAGTCATTGCATGTTTGTTCTTACCATAAACCACTTGGATCCACCCGAGTCATTTGCATGTGTGTTCTTTTTAATGACCAACACCAGTGTCATTCCATGTGTGTTGATTTCCTAAAGCACATGGATTCACCAGTGTCATTACAAGTCTTCGCATGTGTGTTATTTCTCTAAACCCCTGCTAGTGTCATTGCATGTGTGTTATTTTAGTAACCCACATGGATCCACTAGTGTCATTTGCATGTGTGTTCTTTTCATAAACCACCACCAGTGTCATTGCATGTGTGTTCCTTTCATAAACCACTTGGATCCACCCGAGTCATTTGCATGTGTGTTGTTTTCATTAACGACCACCAGTGTCATTGCATGTGTGTTGTTTTCCTAAACCACATCGAACCACAACTAGAGTCATTGCGTGTGTGTTATTTTCATAAACCACCACTAGTGTCATTGCATGTGTGTTCTTTCCATAAACCACACGGATCCACCAGAGTCATTTGCATGTGTGTTCTTTTCAATGACCACCACCAGTGTCATTGCATGTGTGTTCCTCTACTACACCACATGGATCCACTAGTGTCATTGCATGTCTCTGCATGTGTGTTCTTTTCTTAAACCACCATTAGATTCATTGCATGTGTTATATTTTACTAAACCACATGGATCCACCAGTGTTGTTTTCATGTGTGTTCTTTTCATAAACCACCACTAGTGTCATTGCATGTGTGTTGTTTTCATAAACCACCACTAGTGTCATTGCATGTGTGTTCCTTTCTAAACCACATGGAACCACAACTAGAGTCATTACATGTGTATTCTTTTCATAAACCACCAACAGTGTCATTGCATATGTGTTCTTTCCATAAACCACATGGATCCACCAGAGTCATTTGCATGTGTGTTCTTTCAATGACCACCACCACTGTCATTACATGTGTGTTCCTCTCCTACACCACATGGATCCACTAGTGTCATTGCATGTCTTTGCATGTGTGTTCTTTTCATAAACCACCATTAGTTTCATTACATGTGTTATATTTTACTAAACCACATGGATCCACCAGTGTCGTTTTCATGTGTGTTCTTTTCATAAACCACAACTAGTGTCATTGCATGTGTGTTCTTTTCATAAACCACCACCAGTGTCACCGCATGTGTGTTCCTTCCTAAACCACATGGAACCACAACTAGAGTCATTGCATGTGTGTTCTTTTCATAAACCACCACTAGTTTCATTGCATGTGTGTTCTTTTCATAAACCACCACTAGTGTCACTACATGTATGGTCGTCTCCTAAACCGCATGGATCCACCAGTGTCATTTGCATGTGTGTTCTTTTCATAAACCATCACTAGTGTTATTGCACGTGTGTTCCTTTCCTAAACCACATGGATCCACAATTTTCATTTGCATGTGTGTTATTTTCATAAACCACTTGGATCCACCAGAGTCATCGCATCTGTGTTCTTTTAATAAACCACAACTATAGTCATGGCATGTTTGTTCTTTTCATAAACCACATGGAACTACAACTAGTGTCATTGCATGTGTGTTCTTTTCATAAACCACAACCAGTGTCATTGCATGTGTGTTCTTTCCATAAACCACCACCAGTGTCATTACATGTGTGTGTCTTTCCTGAACCACAACTAGAGTCATTGCATGTTTGTTCTTACCATAAACCACTTGGATCCACCCGAGTTATTTGCATGTGTGTTCTTTTCAATGACCACCACCAGTGTCATTCCATGTGTGTTGATTTCCTAAACCATGTGGATTCACCAGTGTCATTACAAGTCTTCGCATGTGTGTTAGTTTCCTAAACCACCGCTAGTACATTGCATGTGTGTTATTTTACTAACCCACATGGATCCACCAGTGTCATTTGCATGTGTTTTCTTTTCATAAACCATTTGGATCCACCAGAGTCATTGCATGTGTGTTCTTTTAATAAACCACAACTATAGTCATGGCATGTTTGTTCTTTTCATAAACCACATGGAACTAGTGTCATTGCATGTGTGTTCTTTTCATAAGCCACAACTAGTGTCATTGCATGTGTGTTCTTTCCATAAACCACCACTAGTGTCATTACATGTGTGTGTCTTTCCTGAACCACAACTAGAGTCATTGCATGTTTGTTCTTACCATAAACAACTTGGATCCACTCGAGTCATTTGCATGTGTGTTCTTTTTAATGACCAACACCACTGTCATTCCATGTGTGTTGATTTTCTAAACCACGTGGATTCACCAGTGTCATTACAAGTCTTCGCATGTGTGTTATTTTCCTAAACCACCGCTAGTGTCATTGCATGTGTGTTATTTTAGTAACCCACATGGATCCACTAGTGTCATTTGCATGTGTGTTCTTTTCATAAACCACCACCAGTGTCATTCCATGTGTGTTCCTTTCATAAACCACTTGGATCCACCCGAGTCATTTGCATGTGTGTTGTTTTCATTAACCACCACCAGTGTCATTGCATGTGTGTTGTTTTCCTAAACCACATCGAACCACAACTAGAGTCATTGCGTGTGTGTTATTTTCATAAACCACCACTAGTGTCATTGCATGTGTGTTCTTTCCATAAACCACATGGATCCACCAGATTCATTTGCATGTGTGTTCTTTTCAATGACCACCACCAGTGTCATTGCATGTGTGTTCCTCTACTACACCACATGGATCCACTAGTGTCATTGCATGTCTCTGCATGTGTGTTCTTTTCCTAAACCACCATCAGATTCATTGCATGTGTTATATTTTACTAAACCACATGGATCCACCAGTGTTGTTTTTATGTGTGTTCTTTTCATAAACCACCACAAGTGTCATTGCATGTGTGTTGTTTTCATAAACCACCACCAGTGTCATTGCATGTGTGTTCATAACATAAACCACCACCAGTGTCATTGCATGTGTGTTCCTTTCCTAAACCACATGGATCCACCCGAGTCATTTGCATATGTGTTTTTTCATAAACAACCACCAGTGTCATTGCATGTGTTGTGGGCCCCCCCCGATTATTCCTCCGAGAATCCCTGTTATGCATACAACCACGATCCCATGATCAGTTATTCGTGGCACATAACAGACAAGTATGAAAGTGAACATCCAATACTTAACGAATACATGCCATACCTTAGTTGCCATTATGGCTACATCGATCAACATCAGCGGAACTTCATTAAGCCTAGAGCCTGAGCCATGCCTTAACCTACAGGCAACTGATTGGGAGAACGTCCAAGCTCGCTTAGCCGTCAACTTCATCCTCTTCTTGATATCTGAGAAAGTTAATAGCCAGGGACAATGCCAGTGAGTACTTTGAATGTACTCGCAAACCACCTTAAGATAAGAGTAATAACAACAGGATATGCATTAGGGGTGTGGTAGTAGGAGAGGTTCAAGAGAGGTTCCTTTCTTAAATAGTTTCTCTTGTAGATATAGCATCTACATATCTTTGTTGAAAACTTCTGTAATTTTGGAAACCTTTTGAAAGGTTTTGTAAATACTAGGATTGGGGTACCCATTTGTTCCCGTCTTCAGGTCGTCCCACGACCGAACTCCTTCTCCTCCTTCTGACCATCCCATGGTCAAAAACTTTCTCCTTTACGACCATCCCATGGTCAAAACATTTCTAAAGCCATTTCTTTTCCAAAATCCTTTTTGAAAACAAAACCAGCACCGCTCTATAGAAGTTTGTCCAACCCGTCCATAACCGCGGACACGGCTATTCGAATAGATTTACACTATGTAGAGGTTGTACACTTTACCCACACCATGTGGGTACACTAACATGATCTACACCAATCGTGGGTCGAGTAATCGATCAAGACTCTCCGGATGCCCACTCCAATATCAGTGCCTACCCTACGAGTGTTGTTCCCCTCAACACCGGCACGTCGGGTACCGAGGACCAACCGGAGCGCATTTTTCCTCTTCCCAAGTGTGTGCTTTCAATGAGGGGCTCATAGTAACGTGTGGAGGCCAGTAGACCCTTCATTCCTGCTCCCGATCGATGTTTTACGTGGACCCTGCTAGAGAAGGCCCACCCTCCAGGGATTGTTATATCCCCTTGTAGTAGTTGCGAGGCAGCTTATACCAGAATAAACAAACATCAAATCCAGCCATGTCCCATTCCAGAGTAATGTGGTTGCACAGGGGTTAAGTTGTTATAGCTAAACTGCAAAGAACTGGGTGTGTTTTCATAAACCTTTTTCCTCCAGCTTTCCTTCAGCATTTTGTAAAACAAAACCTTTTTCTTTCTCAACATCTCTTGGGAGGTCCCACCTCACCAAAGTTTTATCATAAAACATCTGGTAAAACTTTTTCCGGGGTCTTCCCATCCTCTAGCTTTGCTTTGGCTAAAACAGGGTCTCCAAAAGGGGTATGGTGTATTACACCATCTACCATACTAGGGACAAGTAGGTGTCGTCAAGGGAGTTGTACTTAGTAGTACCAGAGTGTAATAGTATGGAGGAGCCAAACCCCTACCATATATACATCAACATATAGCAAAAATGTGCAGTTTCATAAACAGTAGATAAAACATGCATAATCAAACAGTAGGACATGGCTTATGAGTAAGAAGGTGGCTTGCCTGAGATCAGTAATATGGCAATATGTCCCCGGACTTCTTCTTTATATAACCAAGAATACCAATACCAATAATAATAAGATCTCTTCTACTCGGTCTCAATACCAGCGCAACTATCATCGTCATCGAGTATACATGCAAACAAGCAAGACCACAATCAAAACAAGGCATACTAGTGGACATTCAAACAACAAGAAAGTGAACAATACAAGTGTAATATTTAGTAGGTTTTGAGTGGTTGAGATTAGAACCATTGCAATAACCCTAATTGCAGTAGTGGGAATTCCTTTATTCACGAAATGGTCAAAACCACTAATGAAGGGGGTTTGGGACCAAGGCATGGGTGAGTATGGTATCAATGTGCAACCATAATACCATCAGGTAGGTCTTGACAAAACAAGACCAACAAAAGTGGTTTCATGATTTTATCACTTTTCTTTAATTTCTTATGAATTTTCAAGTGATAAAGGCTCTAGATTTAGGAAACAATTCACCAAAAATTCTTTGTATCTCCTAAAATCATTTCTTTGGGTGGTTAGGTAGGTCTTGATGTACTTGTTAACTGAGAGTTCGAGTCATGTCAAAATAATTAACATGATGCCCTCAGGAAATTCCAAAAGGCAGTTCTGCAGCTGTTTTGTCTTTTTCACTAAATTAAATCGACATAAGATTTTGAGTTTATTCCAAGGGCACATCGTAGGTATTTAGCATACCTTTCTGAAGAAATTGGAATCAACCCTTTTGAAGTTGCAGAGCTACTGTGATGATTTATCTAGTGAAAGGAGTACTCACAGAAATGTTTAATTCACTAGAAATCGTCAGGAATCCAATAATTCTGGAGCTCCTAGATTTTGACATATCCTAATGTACCACTTCCCTAGGAATTGGAATCAGCTCAAAATATAGTATAGTTTGGCCTAGGTAAATTCCTAAAGGCAGAAAAGGATTGTTTTTGTTATTTTTACTACAGGAAAACAAATGATCCACTTGGTATGAGGCCAATTCCATAAGATAGGTACACGCAACACCTACCAGATACAATTGGATTTACCCAATTTGGGTTTACCAATCTCCCTGAAACAATTATTTATTGAAACTGACACACTTTTGTATTTTTATTACTAGTAAATATCTGGATATTATTTTGATGAAAAACTGGTTCTGAATGATGGAACATACACTATAGTCATGGTAAAATTTATATAAGGGAGTTTTTGGGCATTGTGCAATTTCATTTTGAATTAAAGTAATTGGCTAAAATCTGATCTGGTAAAGAAATGCTAAAAGAAAAAGAAAAAATGCCTCACGGGCTGGATTCCGAACGACAATGGGCCGGCAGAGGGGGATTCATCCCAGTCGGGCCACGCGGGGCGTGGGAAGAGCGCGGGCTCGCGTTGAAAATCCGGCCGCAGGGCCCGCCCGCTAGTGGCTCTATGAGCGAAGGGGTAAGGGAGGGTGCTGGCCATCAGATCTAGTGGAGATCAACGGCTCCCACTCTTCTTCTTCCCCTGGCCATGGAACAGATGGAGGGAACCCTAGGGGAGGCACGACGAGCGCAGGGGGCTTACCAGGGGCCTTTCCGGCGGCGGAGGATGGAACAGGGAGACACGGTACTCCGTACGAGTTCAACAAGGGGCGGCAGGGGGGTCTTCTTCCTAGGGAAGACGCTCGCGCATGATTCACGGCGGCACCAACATCGATCTCGATGGGGAGGCCTCCAGGGATTGCTGCATGGGGAGAAACAGGTCATAGACAAGTTCAGAGAGGCGAGAAGGTTCTAGAATAGCGGCATGCAGAGAGAGGGGAGCAGGGATGAGAACACCATAGGCAGATCTTGGCAATGGCCGAGATGCTCTCTTTCTTCTTCTCTCGGCTAAACCAGAGCAAGGGAAGGGGAGTGGAGCTCGAGGGGAGTGAGTGGGAGGGGGAAGTAGCGAATGATTCAAAGAGTGGGGGCTGGGGTGGCCGGAGCCCTGGTGCATCTGGGGTGGGAGTAATGATGAAGATTGCCCTGAGGAGAGAGGGGCTAGAGTATATAGGGAGGCATCCATTGGCTAGAGGAGGTGGTGTGTGTGCCTCAGCACGACCAGAGAGGTGGAGGAGGCCTGGTGCATCTGGGGTGGGAGTAATGATGAAGATTTTATGGGATTTGCTTTATCTCTCCTCTTTCTCATATTCCATGCACATAGAACAAGGACAAGGTTGTGCTACAGTGCATAAACAGTGTTTTCAACCAGAGGGAGAGGGGTGGTGCTGTGGAGGCTTGTGGGGGAAGATTGGATGAAGTTTGAGTGGGGTTTTGGTACTAAAAGGTTAAATGTTCAATTTAGCCATCAGGGATGATCAAGGTTTATTTCTTGATTTTTGATCTTGTCCAACATAGGTAAGGATGCTGGTATATGGGTAAGGTTAATATGCATCCCTGAGATTTATTTGAGATTTTTCGGAGAATTCTAGATGCACTTTATAGCAATTATTCAAATAGTGCAGAAATGGTTTTTAGGAAGTTATTTGATATTTTTGAATTGGACAGGTGGAGTTTTTTATGTGAGATGGTCCCAAAGGTGAATACACACTTGGGGGAATTTTCCCAAGGTTTATTGTGGCTTGAAAGTATTTAAAACAATTATTATACCATTTCTGCCATTTAAGAAAATAGGCAAAAAGAATTAATAAAAGTCTTCAAAAATATTTATTTTTAAGGTGGGAAGATAGAGTATGATTTATGGATCTCAATTGAGCTAAAACTTGGGGAACTGCTTTGGCAAAAACCAAACTTTCCTTTATGGAAGAAGTTTTGGGGATTTTGTCTATTAAAGAGACTAAGTAGAATTGGAGCCATAATAATTATGGATAATATTTGATAAATCTTGATGATCAAGGTATATGAGGTAGACAAGGTGTGTAAAACATTTGCAACCTTGGGAATTGGAAATTCAACTTGAATTATATGGAAAAACAAGGAGTTGAGGATCTAAGGTGATGTTATTTTCATACCACCAAAACCTTGTTGGATCTTGGAGCTCAGATCTCCTCTTGGGGCATGGGATAGATGGATGGGTAGTCCATGTGATGCACATAAACATGGTATAGAGGTTTGATCTTGATATTGTTTGAGTTCACCAAGAATTGATTTCAAACTTTGAATAAAATAAGCCTGCCAAAACAGATTATCAACTAGCCTTCAAAACCTTGTGGGTTTAAGAAGCACAAAGATCCAATGGAAACAAGTGAAGTAGGTATTGATATACCTATATGAGTATAACATCAAACATGTAGAGGTTTCGCCCATAGAAGGTTGGATGATGGTGTGAGCTTCTGTCGAAGTAGGCATGTTGACTAGATTTACAGGAACAGTTAATTTCTTGCTTGCGAAACCATCAAGAACAAGTGGGTTTGAGGATCATCTAACCAAGGGCAAGAGTGGGACTTTGTAGTCCTTAGGATGGTTAACAATATGGTTCAAATGCATTTCCAAAAATGGACATTAAAAAAGGTGATGTTGAAACAGTTTCCAGACTTAGTCAAATTTGGTAGTTTTGAGGATTTTGACTAGAGTATGAGAGGGGATGTTTTTGGATGGGTTGCAAGGTACCCAATAATCATCAAGTGGATGATGTTGAAGTGTGGAATGAGTATGAAAGATCCATGCTTGATCTTGGTCTTCATTGACTTGGAAACTTCTAGAAGGGATTACTTCAGGATTGATCTAGTTAAGGGTTTTAGATGATCACCGAGTGGCTAGAGATCAGATCCATCTTGTATTCTTTCTTAGGGTTTGGTGATCTTAAAGTATCTTCTTCCTAGAGGATGATATCCTAGAGTAGCTCATACTACTTCTAAGCAATCAAGTCAACCAGCAGATCAAGGCAACTCATCTTACAAACAAGTCAACTACTACTAGGGTTACCATCAATCTTCGCTTGAGGTAAGGATGGGCAATTTTGAAATGTTGGAGTTTGAGTAAGGTAAGAGTCCTTGGTATCCCTACCAAGAGTAGAATTCAAAAGTTTTATATAAGGTTTTGAAAATCCTAGAGGTAAAAGTATTTGGGGTTCTGGCTTGAGAACATAAGGAGATTATAGCTCTCCATAGTTTGGGGAAATAGAAGATACTAAAAGGGGTGGGGGTTGTAAAGGTACCTTGGCTCAGGTTTTGAAATGCCAGAACATTTGAGAATATGTAAAATGAGACATGACAGTTTTGTGAAATAGCTTTCATCACTGTTGTTGAGGTAAGGAATATATCTCCTAATATAGATTCATAAGCATAAACATTGTCAAACAGCAGAAAAAGACTTCATCACTAAACAAGAAAAAGTTTTTGTTCCTCCTAATTTTTGCATTCTGGACAACTGATCAGGGTTGCTAAAATTGGGATGTTACAGACCTTTCCCCTTAAAAGAATCTCGTCGCGAGATTCAGGAGAGTGGGGTTAGGGGATTTTGAGTCAAGGTTAGCGCTACTGGTTTCAAGCGTGCTATCTTACGGACTCCGTCCTTGAGAGTGACTACTATGTCGATGAAGTTGAGCTTCAGTCTTCGGGGATGCACGGAGAGTTGAGCAGAGTCTAGTCCCAATTCTAAGGGATGACCGTCTTTTCCTTTCGGACTCTTTATCTCGAGGGCTTAGACTGGGTAGACTACCTTGATGTTGAACCTCACGAGGTACTCGTCGAAGGATAGAATTGACGGCTTGGTGTACTTTTCTCCGACAGACCACAGCTCTTCCTTTGGGTCGTAGTGTATACTAATTAACGATTTTAGGTTCAGGACTCCTGAGTTTTCTTCAGCAAAGGGTTACCCTATTTTTGTGGGAAAGACGCAGTCTTTCCCCCTTAGGATTAAACTGAGGTAGATCAGAGAGTTGACATAGTCCTTCCTTCTTGGAGTCGTGGATGGATGTTTTGAAGATTGTCGTCACTCTTTCTCCTAGAGTTGGAATCTTCCTATGGTGTCCAAGAAGGTAGATCCTTCATGGCTTATATACTACGATTATTCGTACTTAGTCTGTTGGATCCGTTGGAGTCTCACGTTCTCTAAGCGATTGGATTTGAACGGTTGGCGATCTTGGGGTCCTTTAGGTATGTCTCAGCTGAAGTAATGAAGAGACTTCGTAGCATCTTCAGCTAGTTTCTCCTCTGATGACTCGCGAGTTGCTATTTGGCGAGAATATGCCTGATCCGGGGATCTTTTCTGAAGTATCTTCTAGTAGACAATCTTCTGGAGATTGAGTGGAAAGACGTAGTCTTTCCACCTTAGAGCTTCACTAAGGTTCATCGAGAAGGGTTTGGATCTTCTGTCTTTGAGGTGCTAACTTGCTGTTAGCGGAAGGATATATCTTACATGAATCTTGAGTTGAGGCGTTCGAGCGATGCCCTACTTTATCAACTTTGGCGGGATGGTTTCCTAACGCAGCCTTTAAGGGGTTAGCTCAAGCTAAATTAGCGGTTTACGACTCTTCTTGCTAGTAGTTAGTCAGGTTTGACGCAGTCAGCGTCGGGTATGCGGTCTTCATTGGCATTTCTTCCGTGGCTTCTACTTGATGGGGGAGTGGACTCGGTGTCTTCATGCTTCCTAATCATCGGACTCTAGGGGTTGTTCTGACCTTCTAGGGAGGATCATTCCGTTAGTTTGGGTAGGGTCGACTAGATTAGTTAGTCTCCCGAGGCAGTCAGAAGCTCAAATACATTAAAGGTTAGTGTGGTTAGGTCTTCACTTCTTGTCTTGGTTGACTCATCGGGTGGTTTCTTGTGGATATTGAGGATCCTTCGGTGGTCGACTTCCGGCGTCAACGGGATTCTTGTTGTAGTAGTCTGATGAACAAGGAAGTGTTGCGCTATTCACGAGTCTTGAGAGGTGAGTTGGACGAGGTATGCCATCCTGCTGAGGTGAAGTCTTCTAGTGGTTTTTACTTGATGAGATCAAACTCCTGATTCTTCCGATGCTTTTCCTCTCATTTACTCTCGAGGTTAGTCTGGGTCTCATTACCGACAACAAACACAGGGGTTTCCCGAGTTACTAGGTGGGTTATCGCTCCTCGAGTCTCATTTTTAAGGAGGTCAAAGCAAACTAGAACATACAAACAAGGCAAACAGATCGAGGGGATCGCAATGTCCGGCAGACAGCAAACATCAAGCCAGACATGATGCACTTAGGCAAGCAAACACGGTCAACGCTAGGGACCAAGGAGTTAACTACTCGCGAGGTAGGGGAATCCTATTCTTAGGACTATTGACCATAGATATCGTCTATATTCAAGTCAGAGTCACTATCTTGCAGATGAACCCTTCGTCATATCCCGGATCCTTCTTGATAGTGCAACACTTGATGTCTTCTGCTTATGGGGATTGCGCTGGTACAACGATATTGTAGTCTCCTTGTGTTTCATGGTAGTTGTGTGTCTTCATCTTGTTCTCATTCTATTCACCGGGTTCTAGATCCTTGTTATTTAAAATCCGTAGGTTTGAGGTTTGGATGAGAATTAGAGGAAACCATTTTCGAAAGCATTTACTTAGAGTTAGAGAACAAGTAGAACTTTTTGAAACTCATCGAGAAACTAGTTTTCGAAAGCCAGGGTTTTTAAATAGTGTTCTTGTCTAGAGATCATGCTAACTAAGGTTCTCCTACAGTTAGGATGGCTCTGATACCAAGTCTGTGGGTCCCCCGGATGATTCCTCCGAGAATCCCTATTATGCATACAACCACGATCTCATGATCAGATAGTCGTGGCACATAATAGACAAGTATAAAAGTAAACATCCAATGCATAACGAATACATGACATACCGTAGTTGTCATTATGGCTGTAACATCCCAATTTCAGCAACCCTGATTAGTTGTCCGGAATGCAAAAATCAGGGGGAACAAAAACTTTTTCTTGTTAAGTGTTGCAGTGTTTGCTTGCTGATTGTCTATGCTTATACTTATGATTGTATAGCTTATGATATACTCCTTACCTTAACACTAGTTGACAAAAGCTACTTCCCAAAAATTGTCTTGGCTTAATTTCCATATTCTCAAATGTTCTGGCATTTCAAACCCTGAGCCAAGAAGCCTTTGCAAACCAACTATTTGAATAGCTTCTATTGATCAAACTATGGAGAGCTATAGAATACCACCTCCTTATGTTTTCAAGACACAACCTTCCACTATTCTTACCCCTAGGTTTCCCCAACACCTCTTCCTAAAGATTTTGAATTCTACTCTTGGTAGGGATACCAAGGACTCTTACCTTACTCAAACTCCAGCCTTTCAAAATTGCCTATCCATACCTCAAGCTAAGCTTGATGGTAACCCTAGTAGTAGTTGATTTGTTTGTAAGATGAATTGCATTGATCTGCTGCTTGATTTGTTTGCTTAGAAGTAGTATGAGCTACCCTAGGAGCTCATACACTAGGATCAAGATACTTTAAAATCACCAAATCCTAAGCAAGAATACAATCTGGATCTAATCTCTAGCCACCAGGTTACCATCTAAAACCCTTAACCAGATCAATTCTGCATTGATCTATTCTAGAAGTTTCCAAGTCAATGAAGACCAATATCAAGCATGGATCCCTTCTACTCAATCCACTCTTCAAAATCATCCACTTTATGATGCTTTGGTACCTTGCAACCCATCAAAATCATCACCACCCACATTCTAGTCAACAACCCTAAATCTGCAAAATTTGGCTGTCTAGAAAACTATTTCCAACATCACCTTTTTGAATGCCTCCCTTTCTCAACCCTTGTGCATTTTTGAAAATGCATCTGAACCATTTTGTTAACCATCCTAAGGACTACCAAGGACCACTCTATCCCTTGGTTAGATCATCCTAAAACCCACTTGTTCTTGATGGTTTTGCAGGCAAGAAAATAACTATTCCTGCAAATCTAGTCAACATGCCTACTTTGACAGAAGCTCACACCATAATCCAACCTTGTATGGACCAACTTTTTGCATGGTTGTGTCTTACTCATATAGTTCTATCAACATATACTTCACTTGCTCCAAGTGGATCTTTGTGCTTCTTAAACCCACATGGTTTATAGGGCATCATGACTCTTCTGGTAGGGTAGCCTTATTTTCAACAAAGTTTGCCATCACTTCCAGACCACCTCAAATGTAACCAATCCAAACTCCTTCTGCCATGATGATCTACAAAACATGGTCTATCCATGCATATACCCCATGATCCAATGGGACCTCTGAGCTCCAAGATACACCCATGTTTTGGTGGTATAAAAATAACATCAACCTAGATCCTCAATTCATTGTTTTTCCATCTAATTCAAGCTGGATTTCCAATTCCCAAAGTTGCAATGCTTTATACACCTTGTCTACACCATCTACCTTGATCATCAAGATTTATTAAATATTTTCCATAATTATTATGGCTCCAAATCTAATAAATCTCCTTAATAGTCAAAATCTCCAAAACTTCTTCCATAAAGGAAAGTTTGGTTTTTGCCAAAACACTTCCCCAACTTTTGGCTCAATTGAGGTCCATACATCATACCCTACCTTCCCACTTAAAAAAAATATTTTTGAAGAGCTTTATTATTTCTTTTTGCCCATTTTCTTAAATGGCTAAATTGGAATAATAATTGTTTTCAATACTTTTATCTTCCAATAAATCTTGGGAAAATTCCCCTCAGTGTGTATTCACATGTGGGACCATCTCACGTCAAATACTCCACCTACCTAATTCAAAAATACCAAATAGATTACTAAAAACCATTTCTGCACTATTTGAACAATTGATATAAAGTGCATTTAGAATCTTCTGAAATATCCAAATTAATTCCCAGGGTCATGCCTTGACCCCTATCTACCTACCTATACCATCTCCCCACCATGTTCAACACAAAATTTTGAACTTCCTTCACAAGTCTCCATTTGACCAAGTTTGCCAAATCAATCAAGCATTGATCCAAAAACCACCCCAACCCCATGGAAACTTGGTTAGTACCTCTCCTCAGCACTAGGGCACCCTCTCAGGGTGACCACTACTGTAGCAAATCACTGTAGGAGCTTGTCCTCTAGTACTTGCACACTAGAGCTTAACCTCATGTGGGTGTCTTGGCTTGCAAACCTCTTTACTCCCTTTGCAGCTGCTGCACACTGCCCTTCTGTCCTATGCATGACCAGAGCACCCCATATCTCTCCTCAGCACCTCCCAACCCGACCAATCCTTGCCTAGCCACGTCCATGTCCTTCCCATGGACATGGTCAATCATAACCCACTCCTCTCAGTTCTGAAAGGCCAGAGGCCATCACAACACGCCTCTGCCCCTCACTTCTCCCCCTCACCCTCTACTTACCTCGCAGAGAGCTCCAGATCCATCTCCTCTACTCTCCCTTGCCGTGGAGAAGGGAGAGATCTCCTCTCGGCCTCATTAGAGAGGTGAAGAATATGCTTGACCTCTACCTCCCACGAGCCCTCTTTTTGCTCAGTTCGACTCCCCTGCATCTGACCCACCTCCCCAGTGCTTCCCCTTCACTGTAGGAACCTCGGAGAGCCGTCACCGACGACACACCCGAGCGGAGCTTCACCCCCGAGTCCGCCGTCTCTGAGCCCTCTCCGCACCACCAAAGGCTCCCTCGTGGCTTCAGGACCCCTCCTGGTCCTCTCTTTCTCCTCTCTGTGGACATGCACACTCCCACAAGCCTTCCCCTGCGAGCTCCCAAAGTCGGTTGCGTTGCGGAAGCGTGTGGCCCCAGATCTGCACCAAAATGGATGTTGCTGCCCATCACCGGAACCGCCGCCGTGCAATGCGTCAACATGCACCCCCGCCATAGCCCCTACGCTGCCGGTGAGCCCTCTCCCAGCCCGACTCCCTCTCAGTTAGGGTTTCCCGCCACCGGGTGTGACTCGGGGAGGACGACGACTGCTGGCCGTAAATCCAAACTTGATCGGATAGCCAGGGTTCCCCAATACCCCTTCGCCCCTCACTCTCACTGACCGCGGGACCCGGCCATCAGCGGTTTGAACCGCGACGTCCCGCGCGGGCGCCCTTGACCTGGGCTGGCCAACCTCTGTGCGGCCCATCTCCCTCCGGAAAACCAGCCCACCCCCACTTCCTCTTTATGAATTTCCATCAAATCTGCAACTGTCCCCCTCGGTTTAAATCATTTAAAAAAATGCAAACTACCAAATTATGTCCAGAGATATTTTTCTACCTACTCTCACATGTTTTGAGCAACATGCAGAACAGGTCACTTGCCAAAAATAATTTTCATTATTTACTGGCATTAAATCCACTAAACTATACGTTTTTCACTAAATAATTTACATAGTGAGTTGTACATACCCAAATAGGATGATTCAAAGTTCTTATGAAAGGTAGTTGATATACCTATCTAATAGCCCTTGTCCCCAGATAAATGGAACTATTGATTTAAAGATATAAAAATAACAAAAATAGAGACTTTAGAAAATTCTCTAGGCCAATCCATGATAGTTTTTACCCTAATTCAAACTCTAATGGATAATCTACATCCATATCTAACCAAACCTAGGAGATCTTAATTTTTGGAACTCATGTTGAGTTTTGGTGAAATAAACATTTTTGTGCATGGTTTATCCATCAATACAATCACTACAGGAGTTATATAAATCCAAACAAGGTGATTGCAATTTCTACATAAAGGTATTCTAAATGCCTACCATGTGTCAAATCAAATGCTTTTGTAGATTTAATTTAGTTCAAAAGACAAAACAGCTACACAACTACCTTTGGGAATTTCCTGAGGGCATTATGGTAATTTTTTTGGAGTGATTCCAACTCTCAGTGATTCAGTACATAAAACTCTACAAAATACTCCAAGGAAATATTTTTTGGAGCTCCAGAACTTATCTGGTGAATTATTCCCTAAAACTACAAGTTATTTCAATAGAAAAAACATAACTAAATAAAGAAAAGTGATAAAATAGTGAAACCACTTTTGTTGGTTTCATTTTATCAAGATCTACCTATAGGTATCATTTTTATACATTGGTATCATACAGAATATGCCCTTGGTCCAAAACCCCCTCTTAGGTAGTTCCTCGACAATAAACCCTAAGGGGTGTCCATCCCCTTCTCCAGGGCCATCTCAACCTCCTAAATCCAATCCTCTCTAAAACTACTGAACCTTAATTGAAGATTATTCAATTGCTTGTTTGTTGAGTGGTATTAGTGATTGTATGCCTTGTATTGATTGTGCCCTATTTCTTGTTTTCATGTGTTCCTGATGTCTACGCACTTCTATTCTTGTAGACAATTGTTGGGCCTCCAAGTGTAGAGGTTTGTAGAACAGCAGCAAGTTTTCCCTTAAGTGGATTACCCAAGGTTTATCGAACTCAGGGAGGAAGTGGTCAAAGGTATTCCCTCTCAAGCAACCCTGCAAGCAAGATACAAGAAGTCTCTTGTGCCCCAACACACCCAATACACTTGTCAGGTGTATAGGTGCACTAGTTTAGCGAAGAGATAGTGAAATACAAGTGGTATGGATAATTATAAGTGGTAACGCTGCCAGAAAATAGCTTGCTGACATGTGGTTGACGTGGGAAATGACTAAAGGCAAACTGAAATAAAGATGGAAGCAAGCAAACATGTAACAAATCTAATTGCAAACGGTGTATCAATGCTTAGAAACAAGGCCTAGGGATCATACTTTGACTAGTGAACACTCTCATATAAATATCTTCTCTTTATGATACTACTTTTAACTACTCTCAGGTTGGACACTCTAATAGATGGTAGGGCTATCACAGCACACCTCAAAGTAAGCCTTTCCCATCTAGATAACCCCACACTGTCACCTTGAGCACTAGATGGTTCCAACAAACACCACAATTTTATAGAAACATCCAACTCCAAATATAACTCATAACAAGTATTTGTAATCTCTAGCCTAAGTGCCACCATGGTGTGCACGCTATCACTGTCACACACATGGGGAGAGTAGAGATCTATTAAAGCACTTCAGTAGCAAAGTAGATCTACTTGATTACAAAGCTCATGATCACAATATGATCATGCATAGAGAGAGAGATGAACACATAGCTACCGGTAGAACCCTTAGCCTCGAGAGAGAACTACTCCCTCCTCATCATGGGAATCAGCAATGGTGATGGAGATGGTGGTGGAGATTGATGGAGATGGCTCCGGAGGCACTTCCCCGTCCTGGCAGGGTGCCGGAACAGAGATTTTCTGTCCCCCGAATCTCCCCTTCGGTGGTGGCGGCGCTGCGAAACTTTTCGTGGCTGGAGGCTTGATGATTTAGGGTTTATGCATGTGGAGGAATATATAGGCAAAGGGCATGGTCGGTGGCCGGCCAGGGGGCCCACACCACCTGGTGGCACGGCCAGGGCTAGCCCATGCCACCACATGGTGTGGCCGCCCTGTGGCCCCTCTCCGTCTCGTCTTCTAGCTCCGTGAGTCTTCTGGTAAAATATCGACTTTGGCTTTTGTCCGGTCCAATTCCGAGAATATTCATTTTCTGACTTTCCTGGAACCAAAAATAGCAGAAAACGGGCAATTGGCACTGTGGCATCTTGTTAATATGTTAGTCCAAGAAAGTGTATAGAAATACTCCAAAGTGTGGACACAACATAGAAAAGTAGATACTAAACAAGCATGGAACATTAAAAATTATAGATACGTTAGCAACGTATCAACATCCCCAAGCATAACTCCTGCTCGTCCTCGAGTAGGTAAGTGATAAAAAGAGAGAATAATTTTTGAGGTGACATGCACCATCATAAACTTGATCAAAGTATTCGTAAATCAATGATAGCTGGGATCATAGTACTTCAATCATAACATGAAAGAAAAAGTTCTAACAATAAGACAAAGCAACTATGTTGCAACATGAAAATGCACAAACAAAAGATTCATGAATAAGAATGCTTTGCAAGACGTTTGTTTGTTTCACATAAAGAAAACATAGCATAGTGGCATTCAGCTTGTCCCCTCATAGAGTAGCCAACATAAATGCATAGGACACCTACAAAGTTCACAAGAGTGACTATATACAAATAGTTTTAAACATGCAATATCAAAGCTATGCATCAATCAACAAGTCTTGGGACAATGCACATAGAACTAAGGATGGCCACTATGCTCTCAAAGTAAGTGCATAAAGATAGAAGGTAGAGACTCAATATATATAGTGGAAGAAAGGCCTTCATAGAAGGAAGCAGAGATTCAAGTTTCATAAAGAGCTTCCCAAAATTATGGTACTTAATAGCTTTCAGCTCTCATTGACCCTATCATAAGCATCTTGAAGTGATTAAGGTTAAAGTGACACAACTAAGAGGATATGCTTGACAAGTTATAAGCCAAAATCTCATGCCCCTTACTTACGAAGACCGAACCTCATGCTACTCAACTTTAGTCATGAGTAAGCTCTTGTCATTGTAAGTACATATGTGTCATAAAGAACAACCAACGGGGTACCCCTTCCCCGCTGATTCGGAAGAATCCCCATATCAAAATGACAAGGCAAGCAGACAACGAGCATCTCAGCAATCTTCTTATTTACCATGGGAAAATGGTGCTTTTTTCTCTCTTTCCTCTTTTCTCATATATTTTTTTCTCTTTTTTCTCAATCTCTGACTTTCTTTTTTATAAGAATAATGCTTCATAGACAACTCATTATGGTTATGCTGAAGGTTTCCACCATGTCAGCATGGATCAGACCAGCGGCCCAGGTGTTTCTCTAACACACATACAAACTCCATGATCTTACAAGTTCCACTTTTATTTCACACCGCCGGGATCCATAAGCAAAAGAACATGATATCAACGGGGTACAATGTACAAGTGCAATGTTGAAAGCGTTCCTCATGATACATGGTTCTGCTAACTTCAACTTATAAAGCGCAAGCATATACGCAACAAAGATGGACATAATGGTTCAAGTTTATTAAATGCAAGAAAGTAAAGTGTGCCATCAAGTTCGTGAGAGCTTTTATCACTAATTTTCACATAACAAGTTTAATTTGGAAGGTAAATAAAAACATGAATATACCTGGAATAGCATATGCTAATAGTTAGGCATGGTGGACTCTTTGGAATAACTTGGTTTAGGGAGTTTGATGCATGAGTGGAACTCATACTTGGTTGTGGAGGCTAGCAATAGACTGGGAGCTACAAACTAAGACAACAATAATGGCCATAATCATGCAGAGCGACAAAACATCATTGATCATAGCATAAAGTGATACTACAAGTTGAAAACTAAAGGATCATTAAGGCAATGGTGACTTGGGATAGTCATAACATGGTGTGAGCATGTGCCAAGTCAACCCAAATAAAGCATTAAAGTAGAATACCACAATACTATGGTTTAACATGCTAAAACAACGCATGATTCTTCCAAGATACATTAAGCAATCTCAATTGTTTATAACATGTCATGCTACAACAAAAAATACTAAGCATAAAGCCAAAACAATATCAAGCATGGCATGACAAAGCATAGGCCACAGTCAAAAACAAGCTGTCTTTACCACTTAAGCATGAACTTTCCTACTCTTTTCCAATCCAAACCAAACTATTTGAAAACCAATGCATGAAATAGGGGGTCCAACCAATTTATTCAGAAAACTAAGAAAAAAAAGCAAACGAAAAACCAAAAAGAAAAAGAAGACGCTCAAAGAACAACACAACTGTGCATGAAACAATAAAAATGAAGTGTTTGGAAGGAACCTGGGATTTTTATTGATAAAGAAGGGGATGCCTTTGGCATCCCTTAGCTTTGACGCTGATACTTCTTGGATATTTATTAGGGGTGACACACATGGCATCCCCAAACTTGATATTTAGTCCATTCTTCATCTACTCATTCCTTCCATACACCTGGAATATTTCCTTCATACAAAACCTCACACAATATTTATTAGCAACATTAGTGCACTCAAGATAAAAAGTCTTTAGGTTCAGTGCCAACACCAATAAAACTTCCATTAAAACACAAACTACTATAGCAATTCCCTCAAAAAGTTCAATTCCCCAAAAGAACTCAAAAAGGAACCCACAAGAAGCAAATGCAAAAAATGGCAGAAATCTGTCAAAACAGACTAGACGATAAAGATAAAAAATTTCGAAGACCTTCTGTTGCTAAAATAGAAAAGTGTTGAACTAATGAAAGTTAGATAACAAACTGGGACAGAAGAAAAAAAATTCACGCCTCGAAATGACATACAGATATTTTACACGAATTTTTACGGTGAAACACAAAAATCTGTTTCGGGATAGCAACTTTCCCAATCATTACTTCTCTCTAATTAGAGGTTACTCTTGACACAAAAAGCAAATAAAAAGGATAAGGAGCGGTAAGTACATACGTAATAACTTCCAAGACACATCTAAAACTTTTGGGTTATCTCCCAATAAGTACTTTTCTTCAATGCCTTTAAGTTAGGCATGATAGTTTGAGAAGATGCTCACATAAGAAATATGAATTTAAGTAAAAGAAAGCATCAAGAAGCAAATTCAAAGCACATGTAAGTCTAACCCACTTCCTATGCATAGGAATCTTGTAAAGAAACAAGTCATGAAAGCACAAAGCAATAAGCATAGTAAAGCAAAACAAGTCCAACTTCAAGACTTTCAACATAAAGAGGTGAAACTGAATATTATTGAGATGCATAAAACCATCCTTCCCTCTCTAATAATAACTTTCAGTAGCATCATGAATAAAATTAACAATATCACTATCAAATAAAACATTCTTATCATGAGCCACATGCATAAAATGATTATTACTCTCCACATAAGCATAGTCATTCTTATTAATTGTGGTGGGAGCAAATTCAACAAAATAGCTATCATTATTATTCTTATCACCATAGTCATCAAATATAGGAGGCATATTGTAATCATTAATTTTCTCCTCAATAGTAGGTGGACTGAAAATATCATATTCATCATTATAATCATCATATATTGGAGGTTTGGTATCATCATAAGCAATATAATAGCTATCTTTCAAAGCTGGGGAACTAAAAATATCATTTTCATAAAAACTAGCTTCCCCAAGCTTAGACTTTTCCATAGCATTACCAATAATGGTGTTCAAAGAATTCATACTAATAACATTGCTATTAGCATGCAAATAAAGTTCCATAGGTTTTTTAATTTTCTCTTCAAACACTTCATATCCTAACTCAAGATAAATACTATAAAGCTCTCTAATTTTGTTGTTGTTTTCCATTAAGCCTAACTAGTGAAAACAAGAAACAAAAAGACAAAATTGCACAATATAAAGGAAATAACTTCGAGCACTCACACCGGAGGATGTGAGTACCTTTTACCTTACCTCCCCATCAACGGTGCCAGAAAATAGGCGTTTGTCGTGGGAGGTTCTTCTTGTTTAACCCTCCGCTGTGAATACCTTTTACCTTAACCCCTCGGCAACGGCGCCAGAAAATAGCCTTCTATTCTTGTAGAAAGTTGTTGGGCCTCCAAGTGCAGAGGTTTGTAGAACAGCAGCAAGTTTTCCCTTAAGTGGATTACCCAAGGTTTATCGAACTCAGGGAGGAAGTGGTCAAAGGTATTCCCTCTCAAGCAACCCTGCAATCAAGATACAAGAAGTCTCTTGCGTCCCAAACACACCCAATACACTTGTCAGGTGTATAGGTGCATTAGTTCAGCGAAGAGATGGTGAAATACAAGTGGTATGGATAATTATAAGTGGTAACGGTGCTAGAAAATAGCTTGTTGGCATGTGGTTGACGTGGGAAAAGACTAAAGGCAAACTGAAATAAAGATGGAAGCAAGCAAACATGTAACAGATATAATTGCAAACCTTGTATCAATGCTTAGAAACAAGGCCTAGGGATCATACTTTCACTAGTGAACACTCTCATATAAATATCTTCTCTTTATGATACTACTCTTAACTACTCTCCGGTTGGACACTCTAATCGATGGTAGGGCTATAACAGCACAACTCAAAGTAAGCCTTTCTCATCTAGATGACCCCACATTGTCACCTTGAGCACTAGATGGTTCCAACAAACACCACAATTTCATAGAAACATCCAACTCCAAATATAATTCATAACAAGTATTTGTAATCTCTAGCCTAAGTGCCACCATGGTGTGCACGCTATCACTTTCACACACATGGGGAGAGCAGAGATCTATTAAAGCACTTGAGTAGAAAAGTAGATCTACTTGATTACAAAGCTCATGATCACAATATGATCATGCATGGAGAGAGAGATGAACACATAGCTACCGGTAGAACCCTTAGCCTCGAGAGAGAACTACTCCCTCATCATCATGGGAATCAGCAATGGTGATGGAGATGGTGGTGGAGATCGATGGAGATGGCTTCGGGGGCACTTCCCCGTCCTGGCAGGGTACCATAACAGAGACTTTCTGTCCCCCGAATCTCCCCTTCGGTGGTGGCAGCGCTGCGGAACTTTTCGTGGCTGGAGGCTTGATGATTTAGGGTTTATGCGTCAGGAGGAATATATAGGCGAAGGGACAAGGTCGGTGGCTGGCCAGGGGGCCCACACCACCTGGTGGCACAGCCAGGGCTAGCATGCGCCACCATAGTGTGTGGCCGCCCTGTGGCCCCTCTCCGTGTCGTCTTCTGGCTCCGTGAGTCTTCTGGTAAAATATCGACTTTGGCTTTTGTCCGGTCCAATTCCGAGAATATTCATTTTCTGACTTTCCTGGAACCAAAAACAGCAGAAAACAGGCAACTGGCACTATGACATCTTGTTAATAGGTTAGTCCAATAAAGTGTATAGAAATAATCCAAAGTGTGCACAAAACATAGCAAAGTAGATACTAAACAAGCATGGAACATTAAAAATTATAGATACGTTAGCAACGTATCAGTTCCCTATCGAAGATAGTTGCGCTTATATCAGAGAGCAGAAGAAGATGGTTTCTATTGGTTATTATGGTTTTCTAAGAAGAAGTCCAAGGACAATTATGCCATATTGCTGATCTCAGGCAAGCCACCTTCTTGCTCATAAGCCTTGTCCTACTGTTTTACTTATGCATGTTTTACTTATTGCTTTATGAAAATTGCATCGTTTTGCTAAACGTTAATGTATATATGGTAGTGGTTTGGCTCCTCCAAACTAATACCCCTTGGTACTACTAAGTACAACCCCCTTGATGATACCTACTTGTCTGTAGTGAAATAGATGGTGTAATACACCATACCCCTTCTGGAGACCCTGTTTTAGCCAAAGAAAAGCTAGAGGATGGGAAGACCCCAGAAAAAGTTTTACCAAATGTTTTATGATAAAACCTTGGTTAGGTGGGACCTCCCAAGAGATTTTGAGAAATAAAAAGGTTTTTGTTTTACAAAATGCTGAAGGAAAGCTGGAGGAAAAAGGTTTACGAAAACACACCCGGTTCTTTGCAGTTTAGCTATAACAACTTCACCCGTGCAACCACATTACTCTGGAATGGGACAGGGCTGGATTTGATGTTTGTCAATTCTGGTATAAGCTGCCTCGCAACTACTACAGGGGATGAAACTCCCTAGAGGGTGGGCCTTCTCTAGAAAAACGGTCCATGTGAGACATCGACCAGGAGAAGGAACGAAGGGTCTACTGTCCTCCGCGCGTTACTATGAGCCCCTCATTGAAAGATCTCACTTGGGAAGTGCAAAAGGTGCTCCGGTTGGTCCTCGGAACCCGACGTCCTGTTGTTGAGGGGAATAACACTCATAGGGTAGGCACTTATACTGGAGTGGGCATCCGGAGAGTCTTGATCGGTTTCTCGACCCACGATCGGTGTAGATCACGGTAGTGTACCCGGATGATGTGGGTAAAGTGTACAACCTATACAGGGTGTAAATCTATTCGAATAGCCATGTCCGCGGTTAAGGACGGGTTAGAGCGGTGCTGGTTTTGTTTTCAAAAAGTATTTCGGAAAAGCAAAGGCTTTAAAAATGTTTTAACCACGGGATGGTCGGAAAGGATACCTGTTATGACCATGGGATGGTCAGAAAGGAATGAAAGGAGTTTGGTCGTGGGATGTCCGGGAGAAAGGAACAAATGGGTGACCTAGTCCTAATGTTTTCCAAAACTTTTCAAAAAAGTTTCCAAACTGTTTTACCAATGTTTTCAACAAAGATATGGAGATGCTATATCTACAAGAGAAACTAATTGAGGAAAGAACCTCTCTTGGAGCCCTCCTACTACCACAGCCATAATGCATATCCTCTTATTATTATTGTTATCTTAAGGTGGTTTGCGAGTACATTCAATGTACTCACTGGCATTGTCCCTGGCTATTAACGTGGTCAGATATCAAGACGAATGTGAAGTGGACCACTATGCGAGCTAGGACGTTCTCCAAGTCCGTTGCCTATAGGTTAAGGCATGGATCGGGCTCTACGCTTGATGAAGTTCCGCTGATGATTATTGATGTAGCCATAACGACATTTATGTAAGTCTTGTAAATTTTGTATGTCTCGGAGGTTGTAATGATACTTGTCGGTTATGTTCCACAGCTCACTGGTCATGGGAACGTGGGGTATGCATAACAGGGATTATCGAAGGATTCATATGGGGGCCCCACAGACTTGGTATCAGAGTCATCCTGACTGTAGGAAAACCTTAGTTAGCATGGTCGCTAGACATGAACCTTATTTTGAAAACCCCGGCTTTCGAAAACTAGTTTCTTAATGAGTTCCAAAAGATCTACTTCTTCTCTTACTCAAAGTAAATGCTTTCGAAAAGGGTTTACTCTGCCACTCATCCAAGATTCAATCCTACGGAGTTTAGATAACTAGGATCTAGAACCCGGTGAAGACAATGAGAACAAAATGAAGATGAGCAACTACCAACAAACACAAGGAGACTACATTATCACTCTACCAGCGGAATCCTCATCGGGTTTTGCACTATAAAGAAGCATCCAAGATACGACGAAGGCTTCATCTGCAAGATAGTGACTTTGACTCGAAGAAAGACGATATCTAGGATCAATAGTCCTCAGAATTGGAGTCCCCTACATCTCGAGTAGTTAACTCCTTGGTCCCTAGCGTTGACCATGTTTGCTTGCCTAAGTGCATCCTGCGTTGCTTGATATGTGTTGTTTGCCGAGGACATTGCGAGCCCCTCGCTCTATTCGCCTTATTTGTATGTTCTGGTTTGCCTTAACCTCCTTAAAAATGTGACTCGAGGAGCGATAACCCACATAGTAACTTAGGAAAATTCCATGTTAGATCTCGGTAATGAGACCCAGACTAACCTTGAAAGTATATGAGAGGAAAAGCATCGCAAGAACCAGGAGTTCGACATCGTCAAGTGAGAATCAAATCGAAGATTTCACCTCAGCAGGACGGTATACCTCGTCAATCTCACCTCGCAAGACTCGTCAATGGCACCACACTCCCTTGTTTCTCAGTCTACTACAGCAAGGATCCCGTTGAACCCGGAAGTCAACCACCGAAGGATCCTCAACATCCACAAGAAACCACTCGATAAGTCAACCAAGACAAGAAGTGAAGACCTAACCACACTAACCTTTAGTGTATGAGAGCGTCTGACCGCCTCAGGAGACTAACTAATCTAGTCGACCCTACCCAAACTAACAAATGATATTCCCTAGAAGGTCAAAACCACCCCTGAAGTCAGATGCTAGGGAAGCGTCAAGAAAACGAGTCCACTCCGCCATCAAGAAGAAGCAACGCAACATATTCGAGTGAAGACCTCCTCTAGGACGCTGACTACATCAACCCTAACTAAAGACTAGCCAGGAGAGGCATAAACCGCTAGCTTGCCCTGAGCTAACTCCATAAGATTTCGTTAGGAAACCACCCCCTCCAAGGTTTGCTAGAATAGGGCGTCACTCGAAGACTCCAACCAAGACCCAGAAAGAAGGCAACTTTCCGCTAATCGCCAGGCAGCGCTCCCAGACAGAAGATTCACACCACTCCTAAAGCAACTTAGTGAAGCTCCAAGGTGGAAAGACTGCGTCTTCCAACTCAATCTTTAGAAGAATATCTACCCGAGGATACTTCAGAAAGACCGCCGGACTTGGCGCCTTCTCACCAAACAACAACCTGTGAGACATCAGAAGTGAAACTAACTGAAGATTTTATGACTCCAAGAAGAAAGGAACGTGCTATCCCCATGCTACCCTAGTTTAACCTTAAGGGGGGAAGACTGCATCTTTCCTACTGAATAGAATAACCATCTACTAGGAGCAACCTCAGGAGTCCCAAGCCTAAAATCATTAAATAGATATGCTACGACCCTAAGGATGAGATGTGAATCCTTAGACAGAGGTACTCCCAGCTGTAGATTCTATCCTCCGACTAGTACTCTGTGAAGTTCAGAATCGAGGTGGTATGCCTATCCTAAGCCCTCGAGGTATCGAGCCCCAAAGGAATACAAGATCACTCCTCGCAATCAAGGCTGGACTCTCCTCAACTCTCCGTGCATCCCGAAAGAATGAAGCAACTTCATCGATGTAGTAACCACTTTCAAGGATGGAGTGCGTAAGATAGTACGCGTAAGATACCTAGTATCAACCCGACTCAAAATCCTCTAACCCTACTCTCCTGAATCTCAGGACGAGATTCTTTTAAGGGGGAAAGGTCTACCCAATTTTAGTAACCCTGATTAGTTGTCCGGAATGCAAAAATCAGGGGGAACAAAAACTTTTTCTTGTTAAGTGTTGCAGTGTTTGCTTGCTGATTGTCTGTGCTTATACTTCTGATTGTATAGCTTATGATATACTCCTTACCTTAACACTAGTTGACAAAAGCTCATTCCCAAAAACTGTCTTGGCTTAATTTCCATATTCTCAAATGTTCTGGCATTTCAAAACCTGAGCCAAGAAGCCTTTGCAAACCAACTATTTGAGTAGCTTCTATTGATCAAACTATGGAGAGTTATAGAATACCACCTCCTTATGTTTTCAAGATAGAACCTTCCACTATTCTTACAGATAGGTTTCCCCAAAACCTCTTCCTAAAGCTTTTGAATTCTACTCTTGGTAGGGATACCAAGGACTCTTACCTTACTCAAACTCCAACCTTTCAAAATTGCCCATCCATACCTCAAGCTAAGCTTGATGGTAACCCTAGTAGTAGTTGATTTGTTTGTAAGATGAATTGCCTTGATTGGTTGCTTGATTTGTTTGCTTAGAAGTAGTATGAGCTACCCTAGGAGCTCATCCACTAGGATCAAGATACTTTAAAATCACCAAACCCTAAGCAAGAATACAATCTGGATCTAATCTCTAGCCACCAGGTGACCATCTAAAACCCTTAACCAGATTAATTCTGCATTGATCCATTCTAGAAGTTTCCAAGTCAATGAAGACCAATATCAAGAATGGATCCCTTCTACTCAATCCACTCTTCAACATCATCCACTTGATGATGTGTTGTTACCTTGCAACCCATCAAAATCATCACCACCCATATTCTAGTCAAAAAACCTAAATCTGCCAAATTTGGCTAAGTCTGGAAAACTATTTCCAACATCAACTTTTTGAATGCCCCCCTTTCTCAAACCTTGTGGATTTTTGAAAATGCATCTTAACCATCTTGTTAACCATCCTAAGGAATACCAAGTCCCACGATTTCCCTTCGTTAGATCATCCTCCAACCCACTTGTTCTTGATGGTTTTGCAGGCAAGAAAATAACTATCCCTGGAAGTCTAGTCAACATGCCTACTTTGACAGAAGCTCACACCATCATCCAACATTCTATGGACCAACTCTTTGTATGGTCGTGTCTTAGTCATATAGGTCTATCAACATCTTTCTCCAAGTGGATCTTTCTGCTTATTAAACCCACATGGTTTATAGGGCATCATGACTCTTCTAGTAGAGCAGCCTTATTTTCAACAAAGTTTGCCATCACTTCCAGACCACCTCAAATGTAACCAATGCAAACTCCTTCTGCCATGTTGATCTACATAATTTCTTATATCAAAAGATATACCCCATGATCCAATGGGATCTCTGAGCTCCAAGATACACCCATGTTTTGGTGGTATAAAAATAACATCACCCTAGATCCTCAATTCCTTGTTTTCCATCTAATTCAAGTTGGATTTCCAATTCCAAAAGTTGAAAATGCTTGATACACCTTGTCTAAACCATCTACCTTGATCATCAAGATTTATCAAATATTTTCCATAATTATTATGGCTCCAAATTTAATAAATCTCCTTAATAGTCAAAATCTCCAAAACTTCTTCCATAAAGGAAAGTTTGGTTTTTGCCAAAACACTTCCCCAACTTTTTGCTCAACTGAGGTCCATTCATCATAACCTACGTTCCCACTTAAAAATAAATATTTTTGAAGAGCTTTATTATTTCGTTTTGCCCACTTTCTTAAATGGCTGAATTGGAATAATAATTGTTTTAAATACTTTTATCTTCCAATAAATCTTGGGATAATTCCCCTAAGTGTGTATTCACATGTGGGACCATCTCACATAAAAGACTCCACCTGCCCAATTCAAAAATAGCAAAGATTACTAAAAACCATTTCTGCACTATTTGAACAATTGATATAAAGTGCATTCAGAATCTTCTGAGAAATCCAAATTAATTCCCAGGGTCATGCCTTGACCCCATCTACCTACCTGTACCATCTCCCCACCATGTTCAACACAAATTTTTGAACTTACTTCACACGCCTCCATTTGACCAAGTTTGCCAAATCAATCAAGCATTGATCCAAAAACCACACCAACCCCATGGAAACTTGCTTAGTACCTCTCCTCAGCACCAGGGCACCCTCTCAGGTCGACCACTACTGTAGAAATCACTTTAGCATATTGTCCTCTAGTACTTGGACACTAGAGCTTAACCTCATGTGGGTGTCTTGGCTTGCAAACCTCTTTACTCCCTTTGCAGCTGCTGCACACTGCCCCTCTGTCCTGTTGTGGCATCCCGCTAAAACCACTACTAGAAAATCACGGTGTTTTTGTGCATTGCATCATCATGACCGCATGCTCATGTCATCATCCAACCTTGCATTTGAGCATTGTCATCATCTTGCATGGTTTGTTCAAAAACTATTTTCGAAAAGCCTGGTTTTGTTTTCTAAATGCCCCATCTTTATTTCAAATTAAAACCCAGATCTCCGGATTATTTTCTTTCGTCTAAAAACAGATTCTAAAAGCCTTGTTGTGTTAAATAAAAATAATTATATTATTTTTAGGGGGCAGCCAAACCGGGCCGAACCGACCTAGCCGGCCACCCCAGTAAACAAAACCAGACCCTAGAAACCTTAACCCCACCTACCTACTCCCTCTCTCTCTCTCCCTCCCCCGCATGCAACCACTAGACCGCCGCCAGCCACTCCCTCCCAGCCTCCACCTCACCTAGTCCAATCGCAGCGTGCCACATCACCCTACTGGCCCCACCCACACCACACACTCCTGCCAACATCCCCACACAAACCCCCACATGCTCACACGCACACAGCGCACGCACCACTCCAGCCAGCACCTGCACCCATCCCCACGCCACCAGCCGACCGCGTGGCCCCACCACGCGCCTCTCCCGCTCGTCCCCTCCTCCCGTCACCAATCCCGCATCCCCACCCCGCAGCTCTGTGCCGCTAGGGCCGCCTCAGCCGCCTCCGACCCCGCCTTCCCCGCCGCTGCAGGGACCCCCCACTTCCCCCCTCTACCGCGCACTCCGGGCCGTCCGCGGCGCCTCCTCTCTCCGCACGAGCCACCGCCCGCTCCCGAGCTTCCACTTCTCCTCCGGCAAGCCGCCCCTCAGGCCCCGGTCCGCCGCCCCTCGCCTCGACGGCCACCGCCCCGAGCTCGTCTCCCTCCTCAAGCTCCCTGCCGCCGGCCGCACTCTCCTCTGCCTCCGCTCGCTCACCTCCTCTACACCTCACAGCCTCGCCCGCCTCGCCCGCGTGCCGCAGAGCCAGCAGGTCCGTCCCCTTCCCACCGCCGCCAGGGTAGCGGCCGTGGCTTCCTCTGCCTTCCCCAACAGACGCCACCACCGGCCTCTCCCTGTCGGCCTCCTCAAGTCCGCGGCCCCACCTCCTCTGTGCAGGTCGTCGTCCCTGCCGCCCTTGGCCGCCTTGACGAGTTCCGTCCACCGAGCCCGGAGCCCATTGCCGCTCCTCCGTGGTTCACCTCGAGCCCAGCCCCACCGCTGTCTCGTCCGTGCCCCTCCAGTCTCCCTGCATTGGCCATGGCACGGGTCCCCTCCGTGCAGTTCCTCCGAGCTCCACCCCGGTAGCCAGGTGCTTGTTTCCAGGAGCTTTGTTGCCCAACATGCGTCACCGGCCTAGTTGTTCTGTTGTGAGGGTCTCGCGTCAGGGCAGTATTGAGGGGCATCCAGTCAAGATCTACCACACCACGCGAGTGACCGATTCTGATGGGTGAACAAAAGCCGAAGAACCGTATCGAACACGCAAATCGTGCCAAGATCTTCTCCCGGAGTCCGAATATCAAGACCAAACCCGGCGCCACGCCGAGAATGCTTTCCTGGAGCCCGAAGACCATCGGTACCCGATCCATCCAAGTTCTCCACGGATGCGACAAGATTCCCCTTCCCGGACCTGAAGACCGATCACGGATCCAGTGGCGAAGACCCGAACCTGAAGACCACCAAGATCTCCAATCGGAATCCAAGAACGCTGAGACCCTGGACGACAAGTTCTCCTTCCTAGAAGTGTTGACACTGGTCTTACAAGACCTCCTTCCCGAATGCAATGCCCAAGAACCCGGACACCAAGGTCGCCAACGCAGAACGCCAAGTACTTCACCCCAGATGCCAAGACCGACCCGATACGTGGACCCGACAAGATCTTAGCGACGACAAGATCGACACCGACCAGGACGAATCCGATGAGCCGACGACGCCAAACCAAGTCCTTCTTCCCCGGATGCAAGATCGATCCCCGTCGAACCCTGGACCCTGAGTCCGAACCCCGAACGCCCCCTTAACCCAAGATCTCCCGGACCAAGATGTGTGAACCTTTTTCCCGAGCCATTATTTTATAAATGCTATATATAAAACTGTCGCATAATAAATTGTTCATGCATGCATACCTGTCTGTGGGTTTGGGGGCATTATAGTCGATTCACCTAAATTAAATATGGAGTCTATACCAATGCCATGTTTTTCCTTGTTAAGACAACATTTAAATTGCGGGGTTGTTAAATAACTAGAACATATTAATTAATTGTCGGGACCCCGGTTCCGCTTAATACTGCCTAATTGCACCGCATCTGGACCATATCATAATCATGCTGGATCTTATGCCGTAGTATTAAACATTGCATCTGGTGTTTCTTTTAGTGCTTTGCTTCTTCGCGGATTAGGCCGATGAGTTGATGCGAGTATCGACAAGTTCTCCGGATATGAACCTTCGACAGTGTTTCCCAGCCGAGCATCCCTTCCCCTTCTACCTATTTTGCATTTATAGTGTTTATTTCCTCCTGTTGATCTATTGCTATTTGTGTCGTGATGCTTTAGTTTCCGTGCACCAGTTATATCCCGTGCAGCCTCTATATTGCCATGGACACCTCCTAATACCTGTTGTTTGGTAGATAGCTGGCCCTGCGAGTCGTAGTTGCTTGCTCAGGTGCGGTCTCGTGTTGTCGAGTACCACAGTTGTTGGAACGCTGGCAGATGTTTATGGTGGAGATGATCATGTCTTTAATTACAACTATTAATTGCTGTGATAACTAATGAAAGTGGCACCGATGGGCAATTATATGTGCTATTTGGTTTTTCATGTCCACTTGTGTCCCGTAGGCCCCGAGTACTTGATACCTGTTCCTTGACTATTCGCACTATCCACATACGGTAGACTCTATGAATCCCCCTTAACCAGAGCTTGATTCATTTCTTATTTCTTGGGGCCACAAACTAGTTTGGAGCTTTATTACTATCCTGTACTTATGCCATGCTTTACTGCTTTATTTACGATTGTGCGTGGAGCACCTGTACTGTTTAGGATCGTGACACGTCTTCGCTGCATCGACAAGCCCAGTCACACTTTCGGGTTCCTAGTCGTTTACAGCCGTCCACACAAACCTTGGGTCCGTCTCGGAGCCGGCCAACTTCGTTGCGGGTAGCTTAATGGGGTGGCCCCCCTAAAATAATTTATGAATCCTGTGATTGCTTTGTCGTGAAAGCCTCGTTGGGTTTTGAGTTGGTTTTTCCGAGGTTGATCGTGTGTGTGTTGCTATCTCTGCACCCCTGCAGGGTAAATCTTTCTGAAAGCAGTGTCCGCGGTTATGGACGACTTGGAGCACAGTATCTCGATCATAGACAAGCATAACTAAAGTAGTGTTATAAATTTGACTTAATATGTGACTAGTAATTCAGCTTCACTACAATGGAATGGATAATAAAAATGCCAACAACAGGTGGATCTGTGGTGATCTGTGTCATACTATAACTGCCTAGTAAGTATTGCAACTCCAATGGAATGTGATAAAAGTGCCAACAACTGTTGGATTTTGGGATTCCCCGGGACAATTATATCTGACTAGTAAATGTTCCAACTACCACGGAATGGTTAATTAAAACTGCCCACTACTTATGCTTCAGGATGACTCATGCTATGTATATCTGATTAGTAAGTGCTGCAACTATAACGGAATGAGTAAAATTGCCAACTGTGTGAGTTCCTTGGTCCGACTTCCTCGTTTGGTCTCGAGGGGGAAATACCAGGATAGGTATGTTTGGTGTTGCTATCAGGTTGGATCCGGATAGGTCGTACTTATCCCTCTCTAATAGCCGCCAGTTTTACTGAGTCTCTATAGGTTTTTTAGTGCTGATGCGCTGCCGCTTCAGACCACCATACCTATGTAGGCGAGAGCCGCCGAATTCTAGCATCGCCGTGTACTGGCCTCAATACTGACGCTCCTCTTTTTCCTTTGCCTTTCTCGGCACCCCCTTTTGTTTTTTAGCAGGTTTGCGATCGACATCTTTAGCAGGGTTACCCTTCCGGCTTGGCCTAGGCAGGGTTATGGACGCCATTGGTTATTCTTCAGGGCTCTTAGCCCCATTTGCATCTTGTCCGTAGTCGGACGCTCTATCGTTTTCAAGGTGATTTGGATCTTTGTATAGTATATATGTATTCTTGACTCATGGAGTCGTTTTTGTATATATATGTTCTGTGGGTTCCGTCGTGGACTATTGTGTAATGATATTACTTCGTTTTCCACCCACACGAAAGTGCCTGGTGGGCGTCCTTGAAACGTTTCTATGCGGGTTTGGCGGGAAGAGCTAAAACTTGCATAGGGCCGATTCGAGGGTGTTACACCTGTGCAAGACCAGAGCACCCCACCTCTCTCCTCAGCACCACCCAACCCGACCAATCCCTTCCTAGCCACCTCCATGTCCTTCCCATGGACATGGTCCATCATAGCCCACTCCTCTCGGTTCTTAAAGGCCAGAGGCCGTCACAGCACGCCTCTGCCCCACTACTAGAAAACAGCTAATCCGTGGCGCACCTATTTTGATCATCCGTGGCGCACTAGAGGTGCGTCACGAGGCGCCCGCTACGGGTAAAAGTTAGCCGTGGCGCACTAGGTGGTGCGCCACGAGTATGAAAAGTTTGTCATGGCACACTAGGTGCTGTGCGCCACGCGTATGAAAAGTTAGCCGTTGCTCACTAGGTGTTGTGAACCATGAGTATGATTTCAAATTTCAAAAAAAGCGGGATTTGATCTAGATCTAGATCTAGATCGAGCCGCCGGCCGCCGTCGCCGGTGTTGTAGCCTCGTCGAAGGAGGTCGCTGCTGGAGGTGGTCAGAGGAGGGTGTGGTCTGAGCCTGGTGGAGGAGGGTGCAGTCGGAGGAGGGCGCCGTTGGAGGATGGTCGGAGGGTGCATCCATAGGTTGTCAAAGGAGGGTGCCGTCGAAGGTGGTGCAGCTGGAGAGAGGAGAAGGAGAAGTGAAAAGAAGAAGAAGAAGAAGAAGAAGAAGAAGAAGGTAGGAGAGGTGGAGGAGAAGGAGAAGGTGGAGAAGGGAGGAGAAGTGGACAAGGAGAAGTGGAAGTGGAGGAGATAATGGGTGGGTGGGGAAGATATATATGGAGGGTTACGTGGTCTGGTGGTGATTCAAATTTCGAATCCCGCCCCACTTACTCATGGCGCACTTGGGGTGGTGCGCTACAAGTAAGTGGCCTCCATTTTTTCTGCAGGAAAAAACAATCTTTTGATCATAACTTTTTACTCTTTTCGAATTTTGAAAATCTAAAAAATCTCTAAACGTTTTTTTCGAATACGTATGCAAAAGTTACGGCTATTTTACTGTGGCATGATCTTTTTTTGCAAAAAAAGTCGAAATTCATGTTTGTTAATTTTCCTAAACACTAGACCATATTACCTACATACATGTGAAAGGATTTTATTTTTTGAATTGTTTATCATTTTCTTTTATTTTTTGCAAGGCTTACCTGTGGCGCACTAGGCTAGGGTGCCCTACGGGTAAGTTCGCCCAGCTGCACAGCATGCCGCAACCCACATAGCCGTAGCGCACTATGTCAGAGTGCACCACGGATATGTGGATTACCTATAGCCGTTTTCCTAGTAGTGCCCCTCACTTCTCCCCCTCATCCTCCACTTACCTCCGTAGAGAGATCCAGATCCATCTCCTCTACTCTCCCTCGCCGTGGAGAAGGGAGAGATCTCCTCTCGGTCTCATTAGAGAGGTGAAGAATATGCTCGACCTCTACCTCCCACGAGCCCTCTTTTTGCTCAGTTCTACTCCCCTGCATCTGACCCACCTCCCCGGTGTTTCCCCTTCACTACAAGAACCTCGGAGATCCATCACCGGCGACATGCCCGAGCGGAGCTTCACCCCCGAGTCCGTCGTCTCCGAGCCCTCTCCGTGCCACCAAGGGCTCCCTCGTGGCTTTAGGACCCCTCTCTTTCTCCTCTCCGTGGACATGCACATGCCCACGAGCCTTCCCCAGCGAGCTCCCGAAGTCGACTTTGTCGCCGAAGCACGTGGCCCCAGATCTGCACCAAAATGGACGCTGCCGCCCATCACTGGAACCACCGCCGTGCACCGCGTCAACGTGCACCCCCGCCATCGCCCCGACGCCGCCGGTGAGCCCTACCCCAACCTGTCTCCCTCTCAGTTAGGGTTTCCTACCATCGGGTGTGACTCGGGGAGGACGACGACTGCTGGCCATCGATCCAAACTTGATCTGACGGCTAGGGTTCCCCAATACCCCTTCGCCCCTCACTCTCATTGACCACGGGACCCAGCCGTCAGCGGTTTGAACGGCGACGTCCTGTGTGGGCGCCCTTGACCTGAGCCGGCCAGCCTCTGTGCGGTCCATCTCCCTCCGGAAAACCGGCCGACCCCCACTTCCTCTTTATCAATTTCCACCAGATCTACAACTGTCCCCTTTGGTTTAAATCATTTTTAAAATACAAAATACCATATTCTATCTACTGATATTGTTCTACCTACTCTCACATGTTTTGTGCAACATGCAGAACTGGTCACTTGCCAAAAATAATTTTCATTATTTACTGTCATTAAATCCACTAAACTGTACCTTTCTCACTAATTAATTTCCACAGTGAGTTGTACATACCCAAATGTTATGATTCAAAGTGCTTATGAAAGGTAGTTGATATACCTATCTAACGGCCCTTGTCTCTAGCTAAGTGGATCTATTGATCTGAAGATATAAAAATAAAAAACAGACACTTTCTGCTTTAGAAAATTCTCTAGGCCAATCTATGATAGCTTTTACCCTAATTACAACTCTAATGTATTATCTACATCCATATCTAACAAAACCTAGGAGATCTTAATTTTTGGAACTCATGTTGAGTTTTGGTGAAATAAACATTTATGTGCATGGTTTATCCATCAATAAAATCACTATAGGAGTTAGGTAAATCCAATCAAGGTTATTCCAATTTCTACGAAAAGGTATTCTAAATGCCTACCATGTGTCCTTGGAATCAGATCAAAAGCTTCTATAGATTTAATTTAGTGAAAAAGACAAAACAGCTACAGAACTGCCTTTGGGAATTTCCTGAGGGCATTCTGGTAATTTTTTTGGAGTGATTCCAACTCTCAGTGATTCAGTACATAAAGCTCTACAAAATCCTTCACGGAAATAATTTTTGGAGCTCTAGAACTTTTCTGGTGAATTATTCCCTAAATCTAGAAGTTATTTCACTAGAAAAATCATAACTAAATAAAGAAAAGTGATAAGAAACCACTTTTATTTGTTTCATTTTATCAACATCTACCTGTAGGTATAATTTTTATACATTGGTATCATATAGAATATGCCCTTGGTCCAAAACCCCCTCTTAGGTAGTTCCTCGTCAATAAACCCCAAGGGGCGTCCATCCCCTTCTCCAAGGCCATCTCAACCTCCTGAATCCAATCCTCTCTTAAACTACCGAACCTTAATTGAAGATTATTCAATTTCTTGTTTGCTGAGTGGTATTGGTGATTGTATTCCTTGTATTGATTGTGCCCTTTTGTTCGTTTGCATGTGTTCCCTATCAACGATAGTTGCGATTATATCGGAGAGTAGAAGAAGATGGTTTCTATTGGTTATTATGGTTTTCTAAGAAGAAGTCCAGGGAAAATTATGCCATATTTCTGATCTCAGGCAACCCACCTTCTTTCTCATAAGCCTTTTCGTACTGTTTTACTTATGCATGTTTTACTTATTGCTTGATGAAAATTGCATTGTTTTGCTATATCTTAATGTATATATGGTAGTGGTTTGGCTCCTCCGAACTATTACCCCTTGGTACTACTAAGTACAACCCCCTTGATGATACCTACTTGTCCGTAGTGAAATAGATGGTGTAATACACCATACCCCTTCTGGAAACCCTGTTTAGCCAAATCAAAGCTAGAGGATGGGAAGACCCCGGAAAAAGTTTTACCAACTATTTTATGATAAAACATTGGTGAGGTGGGACGTCCCAAGAGATGTTGAGAAAGAAAAAGGTTTTTGTTTTACAAAATGCTGAAGGAAAGCTGGAGGAAAAAGGTTTACAAAAACACACCCGGTTCTTTGCAGCTTAGTTATAACTACTTAATCCATGCAACCACATTACTCTGGAGTGGGATAGGGCTAGATTTGATGTTTCTCCATTTTGCTATAAGCTGCCTCGCAACTACTATAGGGGATGAAACTCCCTGGAGGGTGGGCCTTCTCTAGACAAATGGTCCATGTGAGACATCGACCGGGAGAGGAACGAAGGGTCTGCTGGCCTCCGCGCATTACTATGAGACCCTCATTGAAAGCGCTCACTTGGGAAGTGGAAAAAGTGCTCCGGTTGGTCCTCGGTACCCGACGTCCTGGTGTTGAGGGGAATAACACTCATAGGGTAGGCACTTATACTAGAGTGGGCATCCAGAGAGTCTTGATTGGTTACTCGACCCATAATCGGTGTAGATCAGGGTAGTGTACCCGGATGATGTGGGTAATGTGTACAACCTCTGTAGAGTGTAAATCTATTCGAATACCCGTATCCGCGGTTAAGGACGGGTTGGACAAACTTATGTAGAGCGGTGCTGGTTTTGTTTTCAAAAAGTATTTCAGAAAAGCAAAGGCTTTGGAAATTTTTGACCATGGGATGGTCGGAAAGGATACTTGTTTTGACCATGGGATGGTCAGAAAGGAATGAAAGGAGTTTGGTCGTGGGACGACCAGGGGAAAGGAACAAATGGTGACCCAGTCCTAATGTTTTCCAAAACTTTTCAAAAAGGTTTCCAAAATGTTTTACCAAAGTTTTCAACAAAGATATAGAGATGCTATATCTACAAGAGAAACTAATTGAGCAAAGAACCTCTCTTGGATCCCTCCTACTACCACAACCATAATGCATATCCTCTTATTATTATTGTTATCCTAAGGTGGTTTGCGAGTACATTCAAAGTACTCACTGGCATTCTCCCTGGCTATTAACGTGGTCAGATATCAAGACGAAGGTGAAGTGGACGACTACGCGAGCTAGGACGTTCTCCCAATCAGTTGCCTATAGGTTAAGGCACGGATTGGGCTCTACGCTTGATGAAGTTCCGCTGATGATTATTGATGTAGCCATAACGGCATTTATGTAAGACTTGTAAATTCGGTATGTCTTAACCTACATCGATCAACATCAGCGGAACTTCATGAAGCGTAGAGCCCGAGCCATGCCTTAACCTACAGGCAACTGACTGGGAGAACATCCTAGCTCGCTTAGCCATCAACTTCATCCTCTTCTTGATATCTGACCAAGTTAATAGCCAGGGACAATGCTAGTGAGTACTTTGAATGTACTCGCAAACCACATTAAGATAACAATAATAACAAGAGGATATGCATTAGGACTGTGGTAGTAGGAGGGCTTCAAGAGAGGTTCCTTTCTCAAATAGTTTCTCTTGTAGATATAGCATCTACATATCTTTGTTGAAAACTTTTGGAAACCTTTTGAAAGGTTTTGTAAACACTAGGATTGGGGTACCCATTTGTTCCCGTCTTCAGGTCATCCCACGACCAAACTCCTTTCTCCTCCTTCCGACCATCCCATGATCAAACAGGTTTCCTTTGCGACCATCCCATGGTCAAAACATTTCCAAAGCCTTTTCTTTTCCGAAATCCTTTTTGAAAACAAAACCAGCACCGCTCAACAGAAGTTTGTCCACCCCGTCCTTAACCGCGGACATGGATATTCGAATAGATTTACACTATGCAGAGGTTGTACACTTTACCCACATCATCTGGGTACACTACCCTGATCTACACCGATTGTGGGTCGAGTAACGGATCAAGACTCTCCGGATGCCCACTCCAATATAAGTGCCTACCCTATGAGTGTTGTTCCCCTCAACACCGGGACGTCGGGTACCGAGGACCAACCGGAGCGCATTTTTCCACTTCCCAAGTGTGCGCTTTCAATGAGGGGATCATAGTAACGCGTGGAGGCCAGCAGACCCTTCATTCCTTCTCCTGATCGATGTTTTACATGGACCTTGCCAAAGAAGGCCCACCCTCCAAGGATTGTTATATCCCCCTGTAGTAGTTGCGAGGCATCTTATACCTGAATAGACAAACATCAAATCTAGCCATGTGCCATTACAGAGTAATGTTGTTGAATAGGGTTAAGTTGTTATAGCTAAACTGCAAAGAACCAGGTGCGTTTTCATAAACCTTTTTTCTCCAGCTTTGCTTTAGCATTTTGTAAAACAAAACCTTTTTATTTATCAACATATCTTGGGAGGTCCCACCTCACCAAAGTTTTATCATAAAACATTTGGTAAAACTTTTTCCGGGGTCTTCCCATCCCCTAGCTTTACTTTGGCTAAAACAGGGTCTCCAAAATGGGTATGGTGTATTACACTATCTACCATACTAGGGACAAGTAGGTGTCGTCAAGGGAGTTTTACTTAGTAGTACTAGAGTGTAATAGTTCGGAGGAGCCAAACCACTACCATATATACATCAACATATAGCAAAACAGTGCAGTTTCATAAACAGCAGATAAAACATGCATAATCAAAACAGTTGGACATGGCTTATGAGCAAGTAGGTGGCTTTCGTGAGATCAGTAATATGGCAATTTGTCCCTAGACTTCTTCTTTAGATAACCAAGAATACCAAAATCAATAATAATAGGATCTCTTCTTCTCGGCGTCAATACCAGTGCAACGATCGTCGTCATCGAGTATACATGCAAACAAGCAAGACCACAATTAAAACAAGGCATACAAGTGGGCATTCACACAGCAAGAAAGTGGACAATACAAGTGTAATATTCAGTAGGTTTTGAGTGGTTGTGATTAGAACCATTGCAAAAACCCTAATTGCAGTAGTGGGATCTCCTTTATTCGGGAAATGGTCAAAACCACTAATGAAGGGGGTTTGGGACCAAGGCCTGGGTGAGTATTGTATAAATGTGCAACCATAATACCATCAGGTATGTCTTGACAAAACAAGACCAACAAAAGTGGTTTCATGATTTTATCACTTTTCTTTAATTTCTTATGAATTTTCTAGTGAGAAAGGCTCTGGTTTTAGGAAATAATTCACCAAAAATGCTCTGTATGTCCTAAAATTATTTTCTTGGGTGGTTATGTAGGAATTGATGTACTTGTTCACTGAGAGTTGGAATCATGTAAAAATAATTAACATAATGCCATCAGGAAATTCCAAAAGGTCGTTTTGCAACTGTATTTCTTTTTCACCAAATTTAATCGACAGAAGATTTTGAGTTGATTCCAAGGGCACATGATAGGTATTTAGAATACCTTTCTGAATAAATGCTAAAAGAAAAAGAAAAAATGCCACACGGGCTGGATTCTGAACGACAATGGGCCGGGAGAGGGTAATTCGGCCCAGTCGGGCAGCGCCGGGCGCGGGAAGAGTGCGGGCTCGCCAAAATCTGGCCGCGGGGCCTGCCCTCCAGTGGCTCTGTGAGCAAAGGGGTAAGGGAGGGTGCTGCCGTCAGATTTAGCGGAGATCGACGGCTCCCGCTCTTCTTCTTCCCCTGGCCATGGAACAGATGGAGGAAACCCTAGGGGAGGTGCGGCGAGTAAAGGGGGCTTACCAGGGGCCTTTCCCGTGGCGGAGGATGGAACAGGGAGACGCGGTACTCCGCACCGAGTTCAACGAGGGACGACAAGGGGGGTCTTCTTCCTCGGGAAGACGCTCGCGCACGAGTCACGGCGGCACCAGCGTCGGTCTCGATGGGAGGCCTCCAGGGATTACTGCATGGGGAGAAAAAGGGCATAGACAAGTTCAAAGAGGCGAGAAGGTTCTAGAATAGCGGCATGCAGAGAGAGGGGAGCAGGGATGAGAGCACCACCGACAGATCTTGGCAATGGCCGAGATGCTCTCTTTCTTCTTCTCTCGGCTAAACCAAAGCAAAGGAAGGGGAGTGGAGCTTGAGGAGAGTGAGTGGGAAGGGGAGGTAGCGAATGATTCGAAGAGTGGGGGCTGGTGTGGCCGGAGCCCCTTTTATTTTGAGTGGAGGGGCTCATGGTGGACGAGGTCCTTGAGAGCAAGAGGGAGGAGGTTCGTGGTCAGCTATTGGGCATCAAGGGAGGTGGAGAGGAGTGTGTGGGGCCACAGAAGGGCAGAGGCGGACTGTGGAGTCTTCTTGTTACAGGGTTCTCTCCTTCTCCCTTTATTTGACCAAGGAGGCAAAAGTGAAGGATAGAGGTGGCTAGGGGAGCTAGGGAGGCATCCATTGGCTAGAGGAGGTGGTGTGTGGGCCTTAGGACGACCAGAGAGGTGGAGGAGGCCTGGTGCATCTCGGGTATGGAGTAATGATGAAGATTTTATGGGGTTTTCTTTGTCTCTCCTCTTTCTCATACTCCATGCACATAGGACAAGGACAAGGCTATGCTACAGTGCATGAACAATGTTTTCGACCAAAAGGAGAGGGGTGGTGCTCTGGAGGCTTTTTGGGGAAGATTGGATGAAGTTTGAGTGGGGGTTTGGAACTAAAAGGTTAAATGTTCAATTTAGCCATCAGGGATGATCAAGGTTTATTTCTTGATTTTTGATCTTGACCAGCAGAGATAAGGATACTGGTAGATTGGTAAGGTTAATATGCATCTCTCAAATATATTTGATATTTTTCAGAGAATTCTAGATGCACTTTATAACAATTATTATAATAGTGCGTAAATGGTTTTTAGGAAGTTATTTGATATTTTTGAATTGTACAGGTAGAGTTTTTTATGTGATATGGTCCCAAAGGTGAATACACACTTAGGGGAATTTTCCCAAGATTTATTGTGGCTTAAAAGTATTTAAAACAATTACTATACCATTTCTGCCATTTAAGAAAATAGGCAAAAAGAATTAATAAAATTCTTCAAAAATATTTATTTTTTAGGTGGGAAGATAGAGTATGATTTATGGATCTCAAATGAGCTAAAAATTAGGGAAGTGCTTTGGCAAAAACCAAACTTTCCTTTATGGAAGAAGTTTTGGGGATTTTGTCTATTAAAGAGATTAAGTAGATTTGGAGCAAGGTGTATCAAAGATTTGGGCAAAAATAATTGTGGATAATATTTGATAAATCTTGATGATCAAGGTACATGAGGTAGACAAGGTGTATCAAAGATTTGCAACCTTGGGAATTGGAAATTCAACTTTAACTAGATGGAAAAACAAGGAGTTGACGATCTAGGGTGATGTTGTTTTCATACCACCAAAACCTTGTTGGATCTTGGAGCTCGGATCTCCCTTTGTGGCATGGGATAGATGGATGGGTAGGCCAAGTTATGCACATCAACATCATATAGTGGTTTGAGCTTGATCTTGTTTGAGTTCACGAAGAATTGATTTCAAACTTTGAATAAAATAAGCCAGCCAAAGCAGATTATCAACTAGCCTTCAAAACCTTGTGGGTTTAAGAAGCACAAAGATCCAATTGAAACAAGTGAAGCAGGTATTGATAGATCTATATGAGTAGAACAAAACCATGCAAGTATTTGGTCCATAGAAGGTTGGATGATGGTGTGAGCTTCTATCGAGGTAGGCATGTTGACTAGATTTGCAGGAATAGTTAATTTCTTGCCTGTGAAACCATCAAGAAAAGGTGGGTTGGAGGATGATATAACCAAGGTAATTAGTGGGCCTTGGTAGTCCTTAGGATGTTTAACAATATGGTTCAAATTCATTTCCAAAAATGCACATGGTTTGAGAAAGGGAGGCATTCAAAAAGGTGATGTGGAAACAGTTTCCAGACTTGAGGCAGTTTTGAGGATTTTGACTAGAGTATGAGAGGGAATGTTTTTTGATGGGTTGCAAGTTACCCAATAATCATCAAGTGGATGATGTTGAAGTGTGGAATAAGTATGAAAGATCCATGCTTGATATTGGTCTTCATTGACTTGGAAACTTCTAGAAGGGATCACCTCAGGATTGATCTAGTTAAGGGTGTTAGATGATCACTGAGTGGCTAGAGAATAGATCCATCTTGTATTATTTCTTAGGGTTTTTTGATATTAAAGTATCTTGATCCTAGAGGATGAGCTCCTAGAGTAGATCATTGTTGGGGGGATACCCCAGGGTAGGGCAATGCCGGGGTATAAGGGCCGAGTTAGCCGGGGTACGACACGGTCAAAGCAAAGTGCTGAATCACGGTGTGGCCCGGCCCGTGGGGAATTTCCTTAACAATGGTCCGGCCGGCATAGGATCTATGCCGGCCATGCTTATCTGTTTTGCAGGTACTTGGGTAGGCCGGATTAGCTATATGCTAGCCGGATTATCTTGGCTTCAAAGAGAAGGAATCCCCCGCTGGTTAAAAGGTGTCTTTATTAGCTGAAGCATGTGCAAAGTAAATTAAAGGAGAGGACCATCGGGTCAGGAGTGACCAAGGTGACGTAGGCAAAGCCGGATGACATAGCCTGTGACGTCAAAAGAAGAGGATGATGCTGCGGGTTACGTCCAAAGCCCAGACGAGCCGTTAAAGAAGAATAAAGAAGCATCTGCTTTAGGAAAGGAGCATATTCATAGAATATGCTGCCACCTAAGCCCTAGAATTGTAACCCGGGCTCCCCTATATAAGGAGCACCAGGGCCTCCACAGAGAGAGGACGGCATTTAGAGGAATCAATCTCTGTCTAAGGTAGAACTCAGGGGCTAGTTAGTGAGGGGTAAGAGACATCGTCTCCTTCTTGATAAGAGCTTCAAGAACACTTATAAACACTATTGATAGAGAGAATACAAGAACTTCCGTGCGTAGAATCACCATGCTCTCCCTCCCTGGATTCGCCTAGCACACATTGGCCCCATATTTAGCCTATCCATGTCATCTGCCATGCCACCACCACGACAGTTGGCGCCCAACGAGGGGCTAGCGCTGCTAGCAGGGCTGAAAATCTAGACGGGAAACTTCTCGAGCACCGGCGAGCATATCGTCTCAGGCTTGGTTCAGCGCTTTGGAGCGCTAGACTACGTCAGCGACAACATGGGAAGCTTCGGCAGGAACCCTCCACCGCACAACGGCATCCATCAAGCTTGGCGTGCACAAGATCTACGTCGGGGTGGACGAATCCTGCGTTCACCCGCGACACATCGTCGACGGTGGCAAACCATCTCTTAGTGCCTCCCGTGGAGTGCATATCGCTCGACCCACTAGCAGCATTGAAGTCCTGATGACCGCGCTAGATGCGGGACCGAGCAAAGATCCGGTGCCAGAGCCACAGGTAACACCGAAATAGACCAGGTCTAGGTTTCCTCCGCTAGAGAAGCCAGAGGATGTGCTTGAACAAGCGATAGATAGCCTAGCAACACAAATAGCACCTGTGGTAGATCCAGCTCAGGCACAAGTTGAGTTAGAGGAAACTAGGCAGAAGATGTTAGCTAGATCAAAGAAGGTAGTTGAGCTGCATCAGTCACTGAACATCACCTTGAGAGAGTACGCTAAGGCAAACCACATTGATGTAGTGAAAATCCAAGGCAGAAACCTGATCACTAAGATTGACAAGGAGTACGAGCCTAGGACGGGTCAGACAGCTACTATAGTGACAGGAGGATTGGATAGGTACAGTACCCTGGCAAAGAACCTCAGAGCAGCAAACGCGGCCACATCGAGGATCGGTAGAGGCAACAAGAGGGAATGAATCATTTGTTGAGGGTCGCATGCCAACGAAATGAGGAAATGAACAAAGCTAACCCGGCGTCACCAGGAGCTTCACAGGTGGTACATTCGGCCAGAAGTAACCTGGCAAGATCTAGAGGAGCCGCATGATCTCCGGGTCATGATCCAAGGAGAGAAGAGGTAGTGGACTCGGGAAGAAGAAACAAGCAAATGGTTCCTTATGATCCGGTAAGAGCTAGAAAGGGAAAAGTAGTGCAAGTTGATGAGGATCGCCACAGTACCAATCGGGGTGTGGCTACCCGGGGTAACCACGGCCAAGGCAATGCCGGTCAAAGAAATGCTGCCAACAGTAATACCAGACAGCGTAATCCTGTGGGAGCGGGGCAAAATGTGCGTCAAGCGCAACAGCGTGAACCTTGGCAAGGAGGAAGTGGGGGACAAGCAGCATAACAACGTCATGCGCATCCGGATCAAGAAAGATACAATGATGGTTATTCGGCTATGGTTAATGGTGGATACCGTAGACCAGATCATCATGTAATTGGATCACGGTTGGGAAGCAGGAACTTGCAGCCAGATGATGCGAGGTTGAAGTTGGATAGGATTTATAGGTCGGAGCAAATCGAGTTACAAGGTCCACTGGGTCCAGCATGTTTCAGACCACGGATCATGAATGAGACACCAGTGCGGAACTTCCAGCTGGCCAGGGGAACCGGAACTTATGATGGAAGCACTGGGGAAGAAGATTGGTTGATTGATTATTCCACAACTGTCAAAATTGTGACAGGGAATTTGAGATGGGCAGCAAGATATCTACCTCAGATGCTGGAAGGACCAGCGCAAGTTTGGCTGTACAATTTTCCACTAGGGAGTGTCAACTTTTGGTTGGATTTCTAGGAACTGTTTGTTAGCAACTTCTCAAGCACTTACAAGAGGCCCAATAGACCGCAAACCCTTGCACTATGCCGGTAGAGACCGAATGAGCTAGATAGATATTTCCTCACTTGGTGGTGTAACGTGCGAAACTCGTGCGAAGGGGTGATCGAATAACAAGCAATTGCATGGTTCGCACGGGGATGCAGTTATGGGAGTATGTTGTGGCAAAGGTTACAGCGACATATGCCAACTACCATGTCCGAGACAATCTGGATTGCAGATTCATATGTCGTGGGAGATCCAACTCAACCCCGGCTGATGTCTAGCGAAGCAAATGAGGAGTATTACAACCGAGATATCTCCGGGTCATCAAGGAGGAATGATTTCCGAGGAAAAAGAAGGGACGAGCGGCCGGATTATCGGTATAACTCGCAGCAGGTTGCAGCAGTGGACCGGGATCAGCCCTATGCCGGAGCAAGCCAACGCCAAAAAACTGGAGGGCAAAACTGGCAGCAGAAAAGCGAAGTAAGAAAGCCTTGGACCCCGGAGCAGAAAAAGCAATTTCAAGAACGAAAGGATAGGCCGAGGTATACGTTCGAATCTATGCTAGATCAACCTTGCAACTAGAGTCATTGCATGTGTGTTCTTTTCATAAAACACAACCAGTGTCATTTGCATGCGTGTTCTTTTCAATGACCACCACAAGTGTCATTCCATGTGTTTTGATTTCCTAAACCACGTGGATTCACCAGTGTCCTTGCATGTGTGTTATTTTCCTAAACCACCACTAGTGTCATTGCATGTGTGTTATTTTACTAAACCACATGGATCCACCAGTGTCATTTGCATGTGTGTTCTTTTCATAAACCACCACCAGTGTCATTGCATGTGTGTTCCTTTCCTAAACCACATGGATCCACCAGTGTCATTTGCATGTGTGTTCTTCTCATAAACCACAACCAGTGTCATTACATGTATGTGTCTTTCCTAAACCACAACTAGAGTCATTGGATGTTTGTTCTTACCATAAACCACTTGGATCCACCAGACTCATTTGCATGTGTGTTCTTTTCATTAACCACCACTAGTGTCATTGCATGTGTGTTCCTTTCGTAAACCACATGGAACCACAACTAGAGCCATTGCATGTGTGTTCTTTTCATAAACCATGACCAGTGTCATTGCATGTGTGTTACTTTCCTGAACCACATGGATCCAACAGTGTCATTTGCATGTGTGTTCTTTTCATAAACCACCACTAGTGTCACTACATGTGTGTTCCTTTCCAAAACCACATGGATCCACCAGTGTCATTTGCATGTGTGTTCTTTTCAAAAACCATGACCAGTGTTATTGCACGTGTGTTCCTTTCCTAAACCACATGGATCCACCAGTGTCATTTGAAGGGAATATGCCCGAGAGGCAATAATAAAGTGGTTATTATATTATTCTATGTTTATGATAAATGTTTATTTTACATGCTATAATTGTATTGATCGGAAACGTCAAGACATGTGTGTTTAATAAACAAAAAGGGTTCCTAGTTATGCCTCTCTTATAGACTAGCTCGTTGATTAACAAGATGATCAAGGTTTCTTGATCATCGACATTGGATGTTGTTAATAACGAGGTCACAACATTGGTGGAATGATGTGATGAACATTCATCTGAAGTATAGCATTACGATCAAAGTCATTATGTTTATATTGCTATAACATCATACGAAGTAATATTTATCCTTAGACCATGAGATCATGTTAATTTCTAACACCGGAAGAGTATCTTGATAACATCAAACGTCACACCGTAACAGGGTGACTATAAAGATGGGTTTAGTGCTATGAAGGTGTTATGTTGAGGCTCATGGATCAAGAGTGGAATTTATCAATCCCGATGACGGATAGATATACTCTGGGCCCTCTCGGTGATATCACATTGAAATAACTTGCAAGCAAGTGATGTGATCACTAGAATGTTATATCACGGGAACGAGAAAAGAGTGCATGTCGGTAACAAGATCAAACTAGGTATGGAGATACCGATGATCGAATCTCGGACATGTAATATATCGTGAGACAAAGGGATTTAGTTACAAGCGTTAAAGGTTCTCACGATCATAGAAGTCATCGTTGAATGTGTACGAGTCAGTACGGATCTCCAGGTCCCGCTGCTGATTATTGATCGGAGAGGGGTCTCGATCATGTCTCCATTATTCGCGAACCGTAGGGTGACACACTTAAGGGATACCAACACCATTTGGAGCAAATATGTTTCAGATAACAATTTAAGAAAGCGCTGGAATTATTTCAATAGACAACGAAACTGTTTCGGCTGAAATTCCTGAAATTGGTTCTGCATGTAATATTGAAATGTTGAAGGGGGTTATATGTGAATGTTTGTTAGTTAAATTAATTAACAAAATTCTGAATAAAAATAATAAAAGAGTTTTATTAAATGAGAGAGCATTAAATTTGGATAAATTTAATGCATTTAAAGTGGAGACTTTAAAAGGGAATGTGAAGAGGCATTTTAATGTGGAGGGGTTACCACCACATGAATGCAGGAGGTGAAGAGGCACCTCCTCCATCCGCCAGCCATGAAGGAGGGGCACCCCCCTACTCCTATAAAAGGCCACCCTCTCCTCACTTCTCAAACACACCTCCTTGTGAAAGATCTCTCTCCCCTTCTAGTATTATTCCCCATGGTCTCGGATTAGCGAGATACATGTTCCCGGTGGCTTTATATGGAAAGGAGTTGCTGCTTCCGCTGCTTTGATGGAGCGAGGGATGGAGGTTGTCGGGGTACTGGACGTGTGTGCGATCACGGATGCACCACTGCTTTGAGGTGCCGGACTTGGTGGTGCTGGAGCTGGATCTGAAGGACGTGCTGGAGCCGGACCTACTCGGACTTCCTCACGATCTTGAGATCGGCAAGTGTACGACTACATCAACCACGAGTTCCTACTCGTTAACAAAACTCGTTATCATCGAGGGTAAGTTCTCGTTGGATGTATGTCCGCCTGTTGCTTTGTACCTAGTAGATAGATCTTGGCGTGTAGTTCCCTCCGTAGGAAATTTTTTGTTTTCTATGCTACAGACCCAACATCATTTGCATGTGTGTTCTTTTCATAAACCACTTGGATCCACCAGAGTCATTGCATGTGTGTTCTTTTAATAAACCACAACTATAGTCATTGCATGTTTGTTCTTTTCATAATCCACATGGAACCACAACAAGAGTCATTGCATGTGTGTTCTTTTCATAAACCACAACCAGTGTCATTTGCATGCGTGTTTTTTTCAATGACCACCACCAGTGTCATTCCATGTGTTTTGATTTCCTAAACCACATGGATTCACCAGTGTCTTTGCATGTGTGTTATTTTCCTAAACCACCACTAGTTTCATTGCATGTGTGTTATTTTACTAAACCACATGGATCCACCAGTGTCATTTGCATGTGTGTTCTTTTCATAAACCACCACCAGTGTCATTGCATGTGTGTTCCTTTCCTAAACCACATGGATCCACCAGCGTCATTTACATGTGTGTTCTTTTCATAAACCATCACCAGTGTCATTACATGTATGTGTCTTTCCTAAACCACAACTAGAGTCCTTGCATGTTTGTTCTTACCATAAACCACTTGGATCCACCCGAGTCATTTGCATGTGTGTTGTTTTCATTAACCACCACCAATGTCATTGCATGTGTGTTTCTTCCTAAACAACATGGAACCACAACTAGTTTCATTGCATGTGTGTTGTTTTCATAAACCACCACGAGTGTCATTGTATGTGTGTTCTTTACATAAACCACATTCATCCACCAGAGTCATTTGCATGTGTGGTCTTTTCAATGACCACCACCAGTGTCATTGCATGTGTGTTCCTCTCCGACACCACATGGATCCGCTAGTGGCATTGCATGTCTTTGCATGTGTGTTCTTTTCCTAAACCATGATTAGTCTCATTGCATGTGTGTTATTTTACTAAACCACATGGATCCACCATTGTCATTTGCATGTGTGTTCTTTTCATAAACCACCACTAGTGTCCTTGCATGTGTGTTCTTTCCATAAACCACATGGATCCACAAGAGTCATTTGCATGTGTATTATGTTGAGTGACCATCATCAGTGTCATTGCATGTGTATTCCTTTCCTACACCACATGGATCCACCAGTGTCATTGCATGACTTTGTATGTGTGTTCTTTTCATAAACCACCATTAGTGTCATTGCATGTGTTTTACTAAACCACATGGATCCACCAGTGTTGTTTTCATGTGTGTTCTTTTCATAAACCACCACCAGTGTCATTGCATGTGTGTTCTTTTCATAAACCACCACCAGTGTCATTGCATGTGTGTTCCTTTCCTAAACCACATGGATCAACTAGTGTCATTTGCATATGTGTTCTTTTCATAAACCACCACTAATGTCATTACATGTGTGTGACTTTCCTAAACCACAACTAGAGTCATTGCATGTTTCTTCTTACCATAAACCACTTGGATCCACCCGAGTCATTTGCATGTGTGTTGTTTTCATTATCCACCACTAGTGTCATTGCATGTGTGTTCCTTCCTAAACCACATGGAACCACAACTAGAGTCATTGCATGTGTGTTCTTTTCATAAACCACCACCAGTGTCATTGCATGTGTGTTATTTCCAAAAACCACATGGATCCACTAATGACCCACAAGTATAGGGGGTGTATCGCAGTATTTTCGATAAGTAAGAGTGTCGAACCCAACAAGGAGCAGAAGTTGCTGGCTAGTGGTATGGATCAGGAATTCTCTGCAAATACTTAGCAAACGAATTTTTTGGGGTTTTCGATAAAGCAAGTAAACAAAGTACGAGTAAATAAAAGACAGTAAGAATAAATGCAGTAAGTGGCCCAATCCTTTATGCACCAAAGGACAAGGCGGTTGTATTACTTAAGATGACCAAACGTTCTCGAGGTCACATGGGAAGACTGTCAAGTGCTTTCCCTTCATATAGTTGATTAATCTTCTTTAGCTTGCTGTGTGGGTGAACATGTGCTAATGTACCGCCCCATCCAAGACTAATACATACTTGTGATTATACCCCTTGCAAACATCCGTAAGTACAAGAAAGTAATTAAGGTAGAAACCGAACCACAACTTTAGACTCTAAGACCCTTACGTCCTTGTGCAATGGTTTCCTAACGGGGGTTCAGGTTTCTGTCACTCCGGCAACACCTACGATTAGTAGCCAAATACACAATGCATTCCCCTAGGCCCATATAGGTGAAGTGTCATGTAGTCGACGTTCACATGACACCACTAGAAGAAGTACACCACAACATAAATAACAATCTATTGATTCTCTCTCAACACAACTCCACTACTAACAACATGACTTCTCCCATGTCCTCAAGAACAAAACGAACTACTCACAAGACATCATATGGATCATGATCAGAGATGGAATAATGATGTATAACAATCTGAACATAAACAATAATTTAATGGTTCACTTAATAGCATCAACTACAAAGAGTAATCAACACCAGGAAAGTTTCCCCTATGAACTAATGCAAGATTTAACTCAATTGTTACAGCAATATGGAGATGGTGATGAGGGTGCTGATGATGCTGATGGTGGTGATGATGATGATGATGAGCCCGACGAATTGTAGCTTGATGGTGGTGTTGATGGCGAAGATCTCCCCTCTCCGGGATGGAATTCCCCCGGCAGAAATCTGTCTGCCGGAGAGATCTTTCTCTCTCGGTGTTTTCCGCCCCGCAGAGGCGGCAAAATCTTTCTATGGTCGCTCCCTGAGTCTTAGGGTTTTGGGAGGATGATATATGCCAGAGGGGAGAGGCAGGAGTGGACCAGGGTGGCTACACCACCTCCTGGCGCGGCCTAGGGTTGCCCGCGCCATGGGGTGGTGTGGGCCCCCTGTGGCCCATCTCCACTCTGTCTTCTGGCATCCTTAGTCTTCTAGAAAAATAGGATTTTCTGTATATTTTCCCGGATTTTCTTATCTTCGTGAATTTGTCCTCCAAACAACACCTTTTCCATCAGAATCCTAACTGCAGTGGTCCATGCTCCAAAAGTCATCAACCATGCAAAAACAGATGATAACATAAATATCACCTCTCAATATGAAATATATCAATGAATAATAGTGAATTCAGACATAGAATAGTGATACAAAATGGACGTATCAACTCCCCCAAGCTTAGACTTCGCTTGTCCTCAAGCGAAACTGAGCTCAATAAACATGGCCTCAGGTTTATGGAGTGAAGAGTCGATAAAAGAATACGGACAAGAAGCACCACATTCATCAATACATAGATCATAATAGAAGACAACTCACTATTATATAACTCAACTTACAATGAGTAAAGGAAACACAATAAAGATATATAAAGTGAATCATAATTGGTAATGGCAAACTTAGCTCTTGGTCGAAGAATAGTTGATAATTTGCTAGAGTTCACAAATAGATGGTTTTCAATGAAAGCTTTCAAAGTAGTAAACATCGAGATAAGAGCAATGTGCAAAACAAGGAACATAAGAAACATGATTGAATAAATCAGCATATGAATGAATGAAACACATCAATTCAAAATACTTGCTGAGATAGAAGGTAATATGTTTACTGACTCAACTACAAAGTAAAAAAGGCCCTTCAAAGAGGGAAGCAGGGATTGCAAGTCTCATAAAGAGCTCCCAAAATTATGATACTTACTAGCTTTCAGCTCTCATTGCCCCTATCATAGGCATCTTTTGGTGATTAAGGTAAAAGTGACACAACTAAGAAGATATGATTGACAAGTTATAAGTTGAAATCTCATGCCCCTTACTTATGAGTACCGATCCTCATGCTACTCAACTTCAGTCACGAGCAAGCTCTTGTCATTGTAAATACATGCGTATCATTGAGAACCGCCAACGGGGTACCCCTTGCACATGACACAGGTGCTATCCCATAATCAAAATGACAAGGCAAGCAGACAGTGAGCATCTCAGTGATCTTTTTATTTGCTATTTGCATAGGTTTTTATTGAGTATGCTTCATAGAATGCTCACTATAGTTATGCTGCAAGATTCCACCATGATTAGGCATGGCTTAGGCTAGCGGCCCAAGCGTTTCTCTAACACATATATAAACTCCATGATCTTACAAGTTCCACTTTTATTTCACACCGCCGGGATCCATAAGCAAAATAACATGATATCAACTAGGTACAAGTACCAACGAAGTGTTGAAAGCGGTCCCCATGATACATGGTTCTGCTAATTTCAACTCAAAAAGCGCAAGCATATACGCAACAAAGAAGGACCCAATTGTTCAAGTTTATTAAGTGCAAGAAAGTAAAGCATGCCATCAAGTTCGTGAGAGCTTTAATCTCTAATTTTCACATAACAAGTTTAATTTGGGAGGTATATAAAACAAGAATTTACTTGGAAAAGAAATCATGCTACTAGGTAGGTATGGTGGACACAAATGGCAAAGGTTTTTGTTTAAAGGAGGTGGAAGCACGAGAAGAGTACCCTCTCGGTACAGGTTTTTGTCTAGCAAGGCTGGGTAGCAAGTACAAGAGTTGAAGGAAACAAACAAACATACAAGTGATAAAAACAAGCATGCAATCTTCCTCGGAAGCACAAAAGATCTTAACTAGAGAATACCAGACTTATGAGCAAATCAAGAAAGAAAGATGATGAAATTATTTTTTTCTAGAGTACTTCTATCTTTTCTTTTAACTCTCAAAATAGTGTTTCTACTAACCGATCCAGGTTTGCCAAAACCAACTAAATTATCTCAATGATCCCAAAGTGATACCAATACTAACAACAAGATCAATCATATAACCACGAATTGAAAACTAATATAAGCTATGCAAAAGAGCGAATGATAGAACTTCTCATTAATATTCCATAACGGAAACTCACACCAAGGGATACATATCTAACGAGAGAGGGGACACTTCCATAATGCAAACCATCCTACATAATAACTCCTCTGTTCATGATATTACTCTACTAATAATGCAGAAAGATAGAAGATAGTGATATCATACTGTGGCACTCCCCCAAGCTTGGAACAAACCAAGGGGATGCCAAACCTGATGACGAATTACTCCTTCGGTGGTGGTGATATCTTCTCATCTTCATCCGTCTTCCATGGTAAAGGCTTCCCATCAACAAAGGACATCGTGGTTTCCAACATCCTGAAACTTGCAGCAGCACTTATGCGTTTAAATCTAGCCTCATACTCACAGTTTTGATTTTGAACGTCATAGAACTGTTCTTGCAGTTCGTTGGTTGTTTGGAGGAGTGAGAGGACTTCGTCTTTGAGTTCAGCAGTCTCCTTTTGGTACTCGGTGATGATTTCGGAACAAATCTTATGGATGATATCCACTTCGCGCTTCGCCATCTTCTTGTACCTAAAGACTTCTTGCTCCAGTGCTTCCATCCTGTCCTCCAGACTTCCTTCACCTTTAGGGCCTTGAACCTCTTTAATCTGAACCTCCCCACCTTCGAGCAATAACTCCTTGGGATGAATCTTCAATTCTCTCATGTATGGGTTGATGATATCTTCCAAGGAATCTCCCTCAACTGATCCAGTGGAAGACACTGTGGCTACAAATCTAGGATTTTACCTGGTAGAAATAGATCGAAACAAAAACACGATGAAAACACGATATACGAACCTGGGGCGATCCGGGGGGTTATATATTATGATGTTTCATATCAAAAGGAAGGTATTGGGAGAAAACAAGTCGGAGGCGGAGTCTGGGGTGGACTCACCACCTGGTGGCGTGGCCAGGGGAGGGCCCGCGCCACAGGGTGGTGTGAGCCACCCTGGCTCCGTTTCCGTCCCTTTTTTGCTTCGTAGCTTTCCTTATTGACTGAAAACTGCAAAAATATAGTTGGATAGTATTTTTGCGAAACATTTCTTACCAGAACAGTTACCTATTTGAAAACAAACTCTACAGGTGTCTGAATTTGGTCCTCGATAAATTTCTCTGGAGTTATAACTTGAAAGGCATCAACATCTTCATTGTAAGAATCTCTAGAAATATAGTGTTTGAGTCGTTGTCCATTCACTACTTGTGTAGTATTATCTTTTAGAGAAGAAATTTTTATTGCTCCTGAATGGTATACTTCTTCAATGATGAAAGGTCCTTCCTATTTTCATAGTAGCTTTCCTGCAAAAAATCTGAGACGAGACCTATACAATAGAACTTTCTCACCAACATGAAATTCTCTCTTAAGTATTCGCTTGTCATGCCATATTTTAACTTTTTCCTTAAAGAGCCTAGCATTTTCATAGGCTTCACTCCTCCATTCATCTAAAGAACTTAATTCAAATAATCTTTTCTCACCAGCGAGCTTAAAATCTCTATTTAGTTCTTTAACTGCCCAGTAAGCTTTGTGATCTAATTCTAAGGGTTTGTGACAAGCTTTCCCATAAACCATTTTATAAGGAGACATCCCCATAGGATTTTTGTAAGCAGTTCTATAAGCCCATAAAGCATCATTCAACTTCTTAGCCTAGTTTTTTCTAGACTTATTAACAGTATTTTGCAAGATAGATTTAATTTCTCTATTTGATAACTCTACTTGCCCGCTAGTTTGTGGGTGATAAGCTGAAGCAATTCTATGATTAACATCATATTTAGCAAGGGTCTTCCTAAAACCACCATGAATGAAATGAGAACCCCCATCAGTCATGAGATACCTAGGCACCCCAAACCTAGGAAAGATAACATCCTTAAGCATTTTTAGAGAAGTCTCCCAGTCAGCACTCTTTGTAGGAATGGCTTCTACCCACTTAGTAACATAATCAATGGCAACAAGAATATGAGTGTAACCTTTCGAAGGAGGGAAAGGACCCATAAAGTGGAATCCCCAACAATCAAAAGGTTCAATAACTAGATAGTAGTTCATAGGCATTTCATTGCGTCTAGAAATATTACCAACATTCTGACATTCATCACAAGATAAAACAAATTTTCTTGCATCTTTAAAAAGGGTAGGCCAGTAGAAACCTGATTGTAGCACCTTTTATGCAGTTCTATCTCCTGCATGGTGTCCTCCATAAGCACTACCATGACATTTACGCAATATCTCCTTTTGTTCATATTCTAGAACACATCTTCGCATAATACCATCCACTCCTTCTTTGTATAAGTGTAGGTCATCCCAAAAATAATGCCTCAAATCATAGAAGAAATTTCTTCTTTGCTGAGCTATAAAAGTTGGAGGCAAATACTTGGAGACATTAAATTTAGCATAATCAGCGTACCAAGGGCTCCCTGACGAGATCACCCGTACTGCCGCTAACTGTACATTTGGGAAACTATCATTAACAGGCATAGGGTCAAAAGAGATGTTTCAAAACGAGATAAATTATCAGCTACGGGGTTTTCAGCACCCTTCATATCTACTATATGTATATAAAACTCTTGTAAAAGCAGTACCCATCTAATAAGCCTAGGCTTAGGTCCTTCTTTGTCATAAGATTTTTAATAGCAGCATGATCAGTATGACTGGTGACTTTTGAGTCTACAATATAGGGCATAAACTTACCACAGGAAAAAACAACAGCTAGAAATTCCTTTTCAGTAGTAGCATAATTCCTTTGAGCAACGTCTAGAGTCTTACTAGTGTAATGGATAACGTTTAACTTTTTATCAATACGTTGCCCAAGGACAACCCCTACAGCAAAATCGCTAGCATCACACATTATTTCAAAGGGTAAATTCCAATCAGGTGGTTGAACAATAGGGGCTGTAGTTAAAGCCTTGTTAAGAGTTTCAAAAGCTTCCTTACAATCATCATCAAAAACGAAGGTACATCTTTTTGAAGAAGATTAGTGAGGGGTTTTGATATCCTAGAAAAGTCTTTAATAAACCTCCTATAGAAACCAGCATGACCAAGGATACTACGAATACCTTTGACGTCTCTTCGACATGGCATCTTCTCAATTGCCTCAACCTTGGCTCTATCAACTTATATGCCTCTTTCAGAAACTTTATGCCCAAGAACAATCCCTTCTTTAACCATGAAGTGGCATTTCTCCCAATTAAGAACAAGATTAGTTTCTTCACATCTCTGCAAAACTTTATCAAGGTTGTGCAGACAATTATAAAAGGAAGTTCCATAAACAGAAAAGTCATCCATGAACACTTCTACAATTTCCTCACAAAAACCATGAAAGATAGCAGACATGCACCTTTGGAAAGTAGCATAAGCGTTACATGAACCAAAAGGCATACGTCTATAAGCATAAGTTCCATAAGGGCAAGTAAAAGTAGTTTTTTCTTGATCTTGTTGTTTAACAGCAATTTGAGAGAAACCAGACTTACCATCAAGAAAACAAAAATGGGTCTTTTTAGACAACCTTTCCAACATTTGATCAATAAAAGGAAGCGGGTAATGATCTTTCTTAGTAACTTTATTGACCTTTCTAAAATCAATGCACATCCTATAGCCTACTACTATTCTTTGAGGAATAAGCTCATCATTATCATTAGGAACAACAGTAATACCTCCCTTTTTTGGAACACAATGAAAAGGACTAATCCATTCACTATCAGCAATTAAATAATACCAGCATCAAGGAGTTTCAATACCTCATTCCTTACCACTTCCATCATCCTAGGATTTAAACATCGTTGGTGCTCCATTACTGGCTTCGCATCTGGTTCTATGTTGATAGACTGCTGACATATAGTAGGTGAAATCCCTTTTAAATCATCCAGAGTATAGCCCATAGCTCCTCGGTGTTTCCTCAAAACCTCCCATAACCTTTCTTCTTCCTTCCCTGAAAGTTTAGCGCTAACCATAACATGATATATCTTTTTATCATCAATATAAGCATATTTAAGATCATCAGGGAGAGGTTTTAGATCAAAAACCGGATCTTTTTTAGGTGGCATCGTGGTACCCAAGTCTTCTACAGGCAAGCCATGCTTAAGCATCTTAGGTTAATCACGGAGAATCCTGTCAATCTCATTCCTTTCTTCCATGAAGATTTCACTTTCATGATCTTCCATAAATTGCTACAAAGCATTGTTAGGAGCAAGAGAAATAGAAGCAAGTTGTTCAACTCTAAAATCCTCATTATGGGTTTCCTCTTCGCAAGGTTCTTTAGCAAATTTCGAAAAATTAAACTCATAAAATTCCCCATCAAACTTATTCAAAAATTTCTCCCTCTTGCAATCAATAATAGCTCCACAAGTACTCAAGAAAGGTCTACCAAAAATGATAGGATAAGTTTTACTAGTAGCTGAACCAAGTACTAGAAAATCAGCAGGGTACTTAATCTTACCACAAAGAACTTCCACGTCTCATACAATACCAATTGGAGAGATGGTCTCTCTATTAGCAAGGTGAATAACTACATCAATCTCTACCAACTCGCAAGGACTGATTTCATGCATAATTTCTCTATAGAGCTCATATGGAATAGCACTGGAACTTGCACCAATATCACATAAACCATAATAGCAATGATCACCAATTCTAACAGAAAGCACAGGAACACTAACCATTTTAGTTCTATTAGGATGTGAAACAATATTAGAAGCATCCTCACAAAAGACTATGTGCCCATCTTCTATGCTTTTAGTGACAAGGTCTTTCACAATTGCTACAACAGGTTCAATGTTTATTTGTGCATCAAGTTTTACAGTTCTCTTTTCACTTATGGTGATTACATTAGTTATCATAGGATGGTCCTTTACCTTTTCGGGGAAGGGAATCTTCTCGATATAAGGTTCGGGTGAGATAGGATCAATAATACAATACTCAGCACTTCCAATAGGAACATAGTTAACAATATCTTTGTAAACTATATGCTATTTATTCGATCCCCTTTTTGGAATTTCGATATAGGAAGCAAAAGCTCTAAAATAGTTCGTAATAACTTGCAAATCAAAACCATAAACATTACTAATATTTTGAAAGTCATGAGTTTCCATAAAAGATTCAATGCATTCATAATCATAATTTATACCTGACTTTCTACCTTTGTCATTCTCCCAAGCTTCCGCATTGTCTTGAATACGGTCCAAAAGATCCCATTTAGCTTCTTCTTCCATACAAGTGAATGATCCAGCACAAGAAGCATCCAATAAATCCTTGTCATGTAGAGGGAGCCTTGCATAAGAGTTGTTGATAATAATATTGTTGGGGAGCTCATGAATGGGACATTTGAGCATTAATAACTTCAATCTCCCCCAAGCTTGAGCTGTACTCTCTCCATCAAGAGGCCAAAAGTTGTATATTTCATTCCGATCTTTATGAATCTCACTAGGAGGATAAAACTTTTAATAAAAGAGAGGAACTATTTCCTCCCACTACAGAGCTTGACCATTCTTCAGCAGCTTATACCAGTCCTCAGCTCTTCCTTTCAGTGATAATGAGAATAACTTCTTCTTAACTTGATCTGTAGTAATACCTGCACACTTGAACAACCCGCATAATTCGTGTATAAAGAGTAAATGATCACCGGGATGGACAGTTCCATCCCCAACGTAGTAGTTATCCATAACACGATCAATAATTCTTGTAGGTATTTTGAAAACATGATTCTCAGTAGGTGGTGGCTTATGTACTACCTTAGAAGTGGTAGTAGAATTACCAAATAAGAAACTCAGCGAATTATCCATAACGAAAATAAAGTAACTAGCAGAAGTAAACAATACTAAGAGTATAAGTTTCCTTTACCAGTTCCACTCTCCAATAGCGCTTCACTCCCCGGGAATGGTGCCAGAAAATAGTCTTGATGACCCACAAGTATAGGGGTGCATCGCAGTATTTTCGCTAAGTAAGAGTGTCGAACCCAACGAGGAGCAGAAGGTGCTGGCTAGTGGTATGGATCAGGAATTCTCTGCAAATACTTAGCAAACGTATTTTTAGGGGTTTTTGATAAAGAAAGTAAACAAAGTACGAGTAAATACAAGACAGTAAGAATAAATGCAGCAAGTGGCCTAATCCTTTATGCAGCAAAGGACAAGCCGGTTGTATTACATAAGATTACTAAACATTCTTGAGGACACATGGGAAGACTATCAAGTGCTTTCGCTTCATATAGTTGATTATTCTTCTTTAGCTTGCTAAGTGTTGTGTGGGTGAACCTGTGCTAATGTACCGCCCCGTCCAAGACTAATACATACTTGTGATTATACCCCTTGCAAACATCCGTAAGTACAACAAAGTAATTAAGGTAGAAACCTAACCACATCTTTAAACTCTAAGACCCTTACGTCCCTTGTGCAATGGTTTCCTAACGGGGGTTGAGGTTTCTGTCACTCGGGAAACCCCTACGATTAGTAGCCAAATACACAATGCATTCCCCTAGGCCCATATAGGTGAAGTGTGATGTAGTCGATGTTCACATGACACCACTAGAAGAAGTACACGACAACTTAAATAACAATCTATTGATTCGCTCTCAACACAAATCCACTACTAACAACATGACTTCTCACATGTCCTCAAGAACAAACCAAACTACTCACAAGACATCATATGGATCATGATCAGAGATGGAATAATGATGTATAGCAATCTAAACATAAACAAAGAGTAATCAACACCGAGAAAGTTTCTCCTATGAACTAATGCAAGATTCAACTCAATTGTTATAGCAATATGGAGATGGTGATGATGGTGCTGATGGTGGTGATGATGATGATCCCGATGAAGTCCAGCTTGATGGTGGTGATGATGGCGACGATCTCCCATCTCCGGGAAGGAATTCCCTCGGCAAAAATCTGTCTACCAGAGAGATCTTTCTCTTTGTGTTTTCTGCCCCGCAGAGGCGGAGGAATCTGTCTATGGTTGCTCCCTGAGTCTTAGGGTTTCGGGAGGATGATAGACACCAGAGGGGAGAGGCTGGAGTGGGCAAGGGTGGCCACACCACCTCCTGGCGCCGCCTAGGGCTGCCCGCGCCATGGGCTGGTGTGGCCCCCTGTGGCCCATCTCCACTCCGTCTTTTGGCATCCTTAGTCTTCTGGAAAAATTGGATTCTCCGTATATTTTCTCGGATTTTCTGATCTTCGTGAATTGTGCCTCCAAACAGCACATTTTCCATCAGAATCCTGACTGCAGCGGTCCATGCTCCAAAAGTCATCAACCATTCAAAAACAGATGAAATAACATAAATATCACCTCTCAATATGAAATATATCAATGAATGATAGTGAATTAAGACATAGAATAGTGATGCAAAATGGACGTATCATCCACCAGAGTCATTTGCATGTGTGTTCTTTTCAATGACCACCACCAGTGTCATTGCATGTGTGTTCCTCTCCTACACCACATGTATCCACTAGTGTCATTGCATGTCTTCACATGTGTGTTCTTTTCCTAAACCACCATTAGTTTCATTGCATGTGTTATATTTTAGTAAACCACATGGATCGACCGGTGTCGTTTTCATGTGTGTTCTTTTCATAAACCACCACTAGTGTCATTGCATGTCTATTCTTTACATAAACCACCACCAGTGTCATTGCATGTGTGTTCCTTCCTAAACCACATGGATCCACCAGTGTCATTTGCATATGTGCTTTTCATAAACAACCACAAGTGTCATTGCATGTGTGTTCCTTTCCTAAACCACCACTAATGTAAGTTCATGTGTGTTCTCTGCATAAACCACTTGGATCCACCCGAGTCACTGCATGTGTGTTATTTTCATAAACCATAACTATAGTCATGACATGTTTGTTCTTTTCATAAACCACATGGAACCACAACTATAGTCATTTGCATGTGTGTTCTTTTCATAAACCACCACCAGTGTCATTGCATATGTGTTATTTTACTAAACCACATAGATCCACCAGTGTCATTTGCATGTATGTTCTTTTCATAAACCAGCACCAGTGTCATTGCATGTGTGTTCCTTTCCTAAACCACATGGATCCACCAGTGTCATTTGCATGTTTGTTCTTTTCATAAACCACCACTAGTGTCATTACATGTGTATGTCTTTCCTAAACCACAATGAGAGTCATTGCATGTTTGTTCTTACCATAAACCACTTGGATCCACCCGAGTCATTTGCATGTGTGTTGTTTTCATTAACCACCACCAGTGTCATTGCATGTGTGTTCCTTCCTATACCACATGGAACCACAACTATAGTCATTGCATGTGTGTTCTTTTCATAAACCACCACCAATGTCATTGCATGTGTGTTCTTTCCATAAACCACATGGATCCACCAGAGTCATTTGCATGTGTGTTCTTTTCAATGTCCACCACCAGTGTCATTGCATGTCTTTGCATGTGTGTTCTTTTCCTAAACCACCATTAGTTTCATTGCATGTGTGTTATTTTACTAACCCATATGGATCCGCCATTGTCAGTTCCATGTGTGTTCTTTTCATAAACCACCACCAGTGTCATTGCATGTGTGTTCCTTTGCTAAACCACATGGCTCCATTAGTGTCATTTGCATGTGTGTTCTTTTCGTAAACCACCACCAGTGTCATTGCATGTGTGTTCTTTCAATAAACCACATGGATCCACCAGAGTCATTTGCATGTGTGTTCTTTTCAATGACCACCACCAGTGTCATTGCATGAGTGTTCCTTTCCTAAACCACAACTAGAATCATTGCATGTTTGTTCTTACCATAAACCACTTGGATCCACCAGACTCATTTGCATGTGTGTTCTTTTCGTTAACCACCACCATTCTCATTGCATGTGTGTTCCTTTCGGTAACACCATGGAACCACAACTAGAGTAATTGCATATGTGTTCTTTTCATAAACCACGACCAGTGTCATTGCATGTGTGTTCTTTCCATAATCCACATGGATCCACCAGAGTCATTTGCATGTGTGTTATTTTCAATGACCACCACCAGTGTCATTACTTGTGTGTTTCTTTCCTACACCACATGGATCCACCAATGTCATTGCTTGTCTTTGCATGTGTGTTCTTTTCCTAAACCACCACAAGTGTCATGGCATGTGTGTTCTTTTCCTAAACTACCACAAGTGTCATCGCATGTGCGTTCCTGTCCTAAACCACCACTAGTGTCATTTCATGTGTGTTCTCTTCATAAACCACTTGGATCCACCAGAGTCATTGCATGTGTGTTCTTTTCATAAACCGCAACTATAGTCATTACATGTTTGTTCTTTTCATAAACCACATGGAACCACAACTAGATTCATTGCATGTGTGTTCTTTTCATAAACCACAACCAGTGTCTTTGCATGTGTATTCTTTCCATAAACCACATGGATCCACCAGAGTCATTTGCATGTGTGTTCTTTTCAATGACTACCACCAGTGTCATTGCATGTGTGTTCCTTTCCTAAACCACAAATAGAATCATTGCATGTTTGTTCCTACCATAAACCACTTGGATCCACCAGACTCATTTGCATGTGTGTTCTTTTCATTAACCACCACTAGTGTCATTGCATGTGTGTTCCTTTTGTAAACCACATGGAACCACAACTAGAGTCATTGCATGTGTGTTCTTTCCATAATCCATATGGATCCACCAGAATCATTTACATGTGTGTTCATTTCAGTGACCACCACCAGTGTCATTGCATGTATGTTCTTTTCCTACACCACATGGATCCACCATTGTCATTGCATGTCTTTGCATCTGTGTTCTTTTACTAAACCACCCCAATTGTCATTTCATGTGTGTTACTTTCCTAAACCACATGGATCCACCAGTGTCATTTGCATGTGTGTTCTTTGCATAAGCCACCACTAGTGTCACTTCATGTGTGTTCCTTTCCTAAACCACATGGATCCACCAGTGTCATTTGCATGTGTTTTCGATTCATAAACCGCCACTAGTGTCATTGCATGTGTGTTCCTTTACTAAACCACAACTAGAGTCATTGCATGTTTGTTCCTTCCATAAACCACTTGGATCCATCAGAGTCATTTGCATGTGTGTTCGTTTCAATGACTACCACCAGTGTCATTGCATGTGTGTTCCTTACCTCCACCACATGGATCCACCAGTGTCATTGAATGTCTTTGCATGTGTGTTATTTTCCTAAACCACCACTAGTGTCATTGCATGTGTGTTATTTTACTAAACCACAAGGATCCACCAGCGTCATTTGCATGTGTGTTCTTCTCTTAAACCACCACCTGTGTCATTGCATGTGATTTCCTTTCCTAAACCACCTGGATCCACCAGTGTCATTTGCATGTGTGTTCTTTTCATAGACCGCCACCAGTGTCATAGCATGTGTTTTCCTTTCCTAAACCACAACTAGAGTCATTGCATGTTTATTCTTTCCATAAACCATTTGGATCCACCAGAGTAATTTGCATGGGTGTTCTTTTCAATGACCACCACCAGTGTCATTACATGTGTGTTCTTTCCACAAACCACATGGATCTACCAGAGTCATTTGCATGTGTGTTCTTTTCAATGACCACCACCGGTGTCATTGCATGTGTGTTCTTTTCAATGACCACCACCGGTGTCATTGCATGTGTGTTCCTTTCCTAAACCACAACTAGAATCATTGCATGTTTGTTCTTACCATAAAGCACTTGAATCCACCAGACTCATTTGCATGTGTGTTCTTTTCATTAACCAATAGTGTAATTGCATGTGTGTTCGTTTCCTAAACCACATGGAACCACAACTAGAGTAATTGCATGTGTCTTCTTTTTAAAAACCACGACCAGTGTCATGGCATGTGTGTTCTTTTCCTAAACCACCACAAGTGTCATTGCATGTGTGTTCCTTTGCTAAACCACCACTAATGTCATTTCATGTGTGTTCTCTTCATAAACCACTTGGATCCACCAGAGTCATTGCATGTGTGTTATTTACATGAACCACAACTATAGTCATGACATGTTTGTTCTTTTCATAAACCACATGGAACCACAACTATAGTCATTTGCATGTGTTTTCTTTTCATAAACCACCACCAGTGTCATTCCATGTCTTTGCATGTGTGTTATTTTCCAAAACCACCACTAGTGTCATTGCATGTGTGTTATTTTACTAAACCACATTGATCCACTAGTGTCATTTGCAAGTGTGTTCTTTTCATAAACCACCACCAGTGTCATTGCATGTGTGTTCCTTTCCTAAACCACATGGATCCACCAACGTCATTTGCATTTTTGTTCTTTTCATAAACCACCACCAGTGTCATTACATGTGTGTGTCTTTCCTAAACCACAACTAGAGTCATTGCATGTTTGTTCTTACCATAAACCATTTGGATCCACCCAAGTCATTTGCATGTTTGGTGTTTCATTAACCACCACCAGAGTCATTGCATGTGTGTTCCTTCCTAAACCACATGGAACCACAACTAGAGTCATTGCATGTGTGTTCTTTTCATAAACCACCACCAGTGTCATTGCATGTGTGTTATTTCCATAAACCACATGGATCCACCAGAGTCATTTGCATGTGTATTCTTTTCAATGTCCACCACTAGTGTCATTGCATGTCTTTGCATGTG